>VZRX01019469.1:61826-168050 GCA_013398075.1 Notiomystis cincta | reverse complement strand
GGGTGTTGGGCTCTGGAGGGGTGGCTGATGCCCCTGGAGTGGCAGTGGGAGAGGGGAGCCCAGCTTGGGATGGGCGCTGGGGAGGGGGTGTCCTGGTGTTGCAGCCCCCCAGCCTCGTGGCAGGGCAGTGGGAGTGTGGCTCCCGGGGTTTTCACAGCAGGGAAAAGTTCTCCGGGGCTCTGTGCCGGTGCTGTTTTCAGGCAGGACCTGCTCTTACCCACAACCAGTGTCCGGGGCTGCTCTTCCCAGCTTGGGAAGGCAACGTGTGCGTGTGGCTGGGAGAGAGCAGCGGGGAAATGAGGACAGCACAAATAGCCCTGCTTGGCAGGTGGTGGGGCTCGATAAAATAGAGACCGGTTTGTGGGCAGCTGTACAAAGTGCTGAGTTATTCTTGGGTTGCTTGTGTGCATGCTGAGCTTTCAATACTTCACTGACTGTGTTTTTCTTCTCTTAAGACAATCAAAAGTAGAGCTGGCAAGGACACCCCCAGAGCTGGGAGTGCTGAGTAAGGAGCTGGTATGCTGAACTTAATAGAATAGGCAAAATCTGTAGTAGTTAAACTTGTCTGGCTTTGCTGCAAACTGTCTGCAGAGCTCTTCATTTGTATAAGAAAGCAAAAAACCTGGCAGGCAGCGCTGGGAGTCCGAGGCACTGCGAGTTAATGAGCCCTCCTGCAGCAGCCTGATGGCACGCACATTTCGGACCGGCTTGTCCTTTAAGGGAAAAAACTGCGGAGCAGTGGGCAGCTGAAGGGAATCGGCCGCCGTGTTTTGGTCTGTTGCTTGTTTGGATGTCGGGAGCGTTGGTGTCCTGGGAACCGTGGGGGGTGCTGCCCTGCCAGCTCTCCCCACTGCAAACAACTTTTAGGACTCTTGATTCCTTAAGCTTGTAGGTGACGTATATATATATAAAAAGAAAAATCTATAAAAAGTTTTTTTGTGTCAAGAAAGGAAGCAACAG
Organism: Notiomystis cincta; assembly: GCA_013398075.1. NCBI lineage: Eukaryota > Metazoa > Chordata > Aves > Passeriformes > Notiomystidae > Notiomystis > Notiomystis cincta. The sequence goes on along the minus strand of VZRX01019469.1, from coordinate 167,090 downwards.
TAAGGTTGTTCAGTATTTAATAACCAGCAGAGGTGTAACACCCTGGATTTCTCTCAGAAAGTTTTCCAGGGCACTCACTAACTGGATTTCACTTCCCTGGCTACAGAAAGGGGTTACAGTCATCACAGGGGGATGTGAGGCTTGTAAAAAGCTTGTTTGATAGCTGTTGTTGCAAATGACTCCAAAGCACTTCGGGTTTATCGAGCGGTTCCAGGTAAATGTCAGTGCCATGACAGAGAGGTGGGAGAAGTGGATTGCAGCAACTTCAGCACCTGCCGAGGGCTTCAGTGAGATCTCCAAGTGCTGCAGTCAGGCTCTCGCTGTTCAGGTACACAGCACTTTCCTGGCTGTTCCCAGGTACACTGCCTCTTGATTTCCAGGCTCTAACATAGAGAGGACCCTTGGGAATCAGAAGATACTGTGACTTTTAATTTTATTTTTTCCCCTAGGAACTAAAAGGTAAATATGTTTATGGATGGCTCTAGATTATCTCTAAGTGAAAAGTCGTTGCTGCAAACTGTAATACTTTGTCAGATAAACTCTTCCTAACCAAAATCCTACTACTATGGGTTGACAGTAAGGAATAGGTAGCACCCATTTTCATTGTAAATGCAGGTTGAACTATTTTTTCTATTAACCAACTGGTAATTGCCCTTGCCACATAGTTTCCTTTACTTTTCAGCCCTTGGTTTGCATTCCTCAGCGTCGCTTCCCAGTTATTAAATACAATTTTTTGTTATTTAAGTGTATTGCAGAGCTAATGTAGCTAAATGCACACAGCAGACAGTTTGTCACACGTCTGTGCTGTTGTCTGTCCTTCCCCTCACCTCACCAGTGCTGCTCTGTGCCTGTTCCAGCAGTGGGGCAGTCAGGGAGAAGAGACCAGAGATGTGGAGTCCCCATCTGGATGGTGAAAGTGGCTGAGGACAACAACAGGTTAACATTGGGAGAGTTGTATATTTTTTTCCTACGAGAGATGTTTATTGTTGTGACACACCTAAGGCTGTGTGTGGGGTATGTAAAGGATTGGAAACTTGTGCTGACTTACATGCTTGGGAAAAGATTTGTAGTCTTGAGGCACAGAGTAGCCTTTCAAAAATGTGAACAAGCCCCCAGAACGCAAGAGACAGAAAACTCAAAGAGCTCAGAGTTAGATTCCTTGCATTCATTCACTTAGTTTATAAAACAAAGAGCAGTTTCAAGTTGGTTTTCAGTACGTTGTACTAACTGTAGAGTGAACTCTGATCCTGTTAGTGGAAACTTCCCACTGACTCCAGTGGGTCTCTATTTCTCCCCCTCACCTCCCCAGTTTCTTAAAGAAATAAAGTCAATTTTACAAATGCTGCTCCTCATTTGCAAATAGGTGCATTTGGTGTGTACATGTCGTTCTGGGCAGCAGTTGCACATTTCAAATGAATTGGCAAAGCCAGGAAAATAATCTTGTCTAAAATCTGCAGTTTCATTGCTTTTGTGCTGAGTGTCTCTGGTCCTGTGTGCTGTCCTGACTCACAGCTGCTCCTGTCAAAATCCCGGGCCTGGATTTCTGAACTTTGCCATGCTGCAACAAGGCTGTGCAAGAAAGACAGAGCCCATAAGGGAGAAGGGAAAATTCTTGTAACTTAGCGCTTGTGCAACTCCTGTATTAACTTTTGATGGCTCTGTGTATTTTCTGATTGAGTTTGGATGGGATTATTTCAGAGGAACACCCGTGGCATTAATCCTGGAGAATTTAATCACCCGAATTAAATCCCTAGAGCAAAGCCCTGCCTCCTGCGTGCGGTGCAGGTCGCCCTGCAATTCCCCACCGTCGCTTTGCCGGGGAGAGAGGGAAGAGCCAAAAAAACACAAAGCCGAAAGCATTGCTGAAATGCCGTGCCGGGTGAGAGCCCTGGGAGGGAGCTGAGGACAAGAGAGCTGTCTGAGGGCAACCCACGGGGGAGCCGGGACGTGCTCGGACAGGCCGTGTCCAGCGAGCCGGCGCGGTGAGTCAGCCCGGCCCCGCCGCCTGCGGAGCGCCTGTTTGAAGCTGTGCACACAGGACCTGCAGACGGGCTGCAGCCCTGCTCAGCCCTCGTGATACCATCTGAGAGGCAGGAATGAGTACATCCGAGCAGCCCGCCTGCCTTTTATCTCTCGGGAGGCACTGCGTGCAGCCCTGCAGGCTGGGTAGCATTTCTCTGGGCAGCTGCCTGTCATTTAGGTTCTCCTTGAAGGTTTGGGGCTCTGTGGGGTGCAGCCAAGGTAGGAGATGAAGGATCTCAGGACTGCACCGTAAATTTTGTCTTCCCCATTTTGAGCCAGTCCTGCAAATACACATGAGGAACGGGAAGGAATGGAAAAAATGTTCAGGGAATTCACATTTCCAGTCTTGGCACTCACATTAAATGTAAGGCATCACATTAAAAAACATGGGCTTACACCCAGCATGCATACTTCTTTTTTTTTTTTTTTTCAGTCTTGTCAGTGCATTGCAAGGTAATAGCATTTCAAACTCGACTTATCTCAAAGGTGTTCCTTGTTTCTCCTCCTTGGCCCTGTGCCTGGCATGAGTTTCCCTTGCTGTGTCCCCTCAGAAAGCACACGGTGGTCTAACCTCTGCTCCCTCAGGTACCCTGCACCTTGGCACACGGCAGTGCTGGGGTGTTGAACCAGCAGAGCATGTGGATGCTCTTACAGCAGCAAAATTACGTTCTGTAGTTGTTCATCACAGGAAAGTTATCGCCCCTCCCTACCCCAGAGCAAAACAAGTTATGCTAGTAAAGCTTCTCTAGCACACCTATGTGGGTCAGGTATCACATCTCTCTGCTGCTCTCTTCCACATATTTATGCAGGCAGAAGCCTATAGCACAGACCTGCCTCTAGAGCAGATTTTGCTTGCAGCAGCATGGTGATTATAGAGTTGGGCAGGCCAGCATTTCCAGATGCAACAACATATTTCACTTCCATATATGAAACAGCAGTATTAAAACCCCCTGATCCACCCTTGCATGACCCATTTGCCTTTACTCTCTCCTGTATCAAGAGGGTGGACACAGCAACAAGCTGGTTCCCCTTGTCATCCCAATAACAGCATCAGCCAGGAATTTCAGAGAGGGGAGAAATTTCCCTCTAAGAGCTAACATTTTTTTTTGTAGTCTTAAAGAAAATGGAAAGTACAGGAAAGTTTTGCTCCTTTTCATTGCTGAAGATATTAGATATTCTCTCCCACCATTCAGGGATTGGGTTTTGTGTGTTGGCCTCTGCAAAAGTTGACAGATTTCTGTTGCATCCTGGACCAAGCAGTGTGAGGTTGTTCTTGCCCATGCTTAGGTAGCAGTTGGCAGCACCTGTTCCTTACCTGCTGGAGCAGTTAAAAATGTCACTGCTCCACCTCATTTGCAGGTCAGCAGCTAAAAATCTATTTTGAATAGGATTAAGGAGACAAAACCACTTCCAGGAGTGGCAGTGCTATGTACTTCAGCAGCACTCTATAGAAACCTCTATGGGTTTAGGAGGTCTTCGTTGCCTTTGTGTATTCACTGACAAGCATCATTAAATACTTTCTGTCAATCCTTGTAAGAGCTGCTGCGCAGTTGCACTGACAGTTTAGCAATCACATGTCATGGATGAAAGCAGAATTTCTTTTTGCCAGGCTGTATCTAAAAATGTACATGTATTTTTTTTAAAACTGCATTTATTTCTCAATTGGAAGGCTCCTTATTTCCCTGCTGAAGATCTCATTCATTTGCATTTGTGTTTGCAAATGTTCCAACACAGCCTGGTTAAAGGCATTTGGTGGTTGCTAGTCCTTAGTCCTACCCCAGCACTACAGGTGGGAGATAACTAATGTAAAATTCTGATAATGTAAAAGGTATCTATAATATACTAAAAACTGAAAGTCAAATTCTCTGCCATAATTTCCTTCAAATTTCCTTGAAAGCTCACAGAACTGAATAGAGAAGATCTTGTCTATAGCACTTCTATATTAAGTTTTCACCTTTTTGCCCCCCCATTTCTATAGCAGGGAGATGGTTATTATATCCTGAGAAGAACTAGAAACTGAGCTGTGAAATTTTTGGGTAAGGTTCATAGATTTCTGAGCACCTCAGAATACAGAAACAAAATCAAAATTTCAAAAATACCTTTTGAGTGTGAGGTACATGTTAATACTTCCTTTCTGTCAGAGTCACTTTAATAACAAAAGGTTGATTGTTGGGGGTGCAGGGCTGTGTGAAAAGGGCTGACAACTGCTCGTGTTCAGTAATCTCATCTGATAAAACCATGCAGAGGGAGTATTGGCACAAGCAGTTCAGCAAAAAATGTGCAGCTGGTTTTTCTGGCTTTCCAAAATCAGAGTGCATGCCCATAAGTGGTGCCAGGCAGTTGCTGCCTCCTGAGTTCCCCGAGACCTTTGGACTCAGGAGCTGATTCTGCCTTTGCCTGTCAACACCTTCAGCCAGTCTGGAGCTGTGGATGTGGCTCCAGCTCTGGGGCAAGGCTGGTGCTGGACATGAGGTGGACACAGTGTCTCTCCAGAAGCTACAGCTCAGCTACCAAACTGCCCTCTGCCTTGGATTATCCAAGGAATGCACTGTTCAAACTGCTGAGAACAGGGAATTAGGAGCTTCCACGTTGCACAGAGCTGAAGGGAAAACTTGCACCAATGTTCACAGTATTTCGCCCAAGGACAGTATTTATTCCATTCATACAGCATGATCCTGTTTTTAATGAGCAGGCAGAGCACTTGGCAGGTAAATGGTGTAGTCATGGACAGTATTAGCTACTGTGAAATTGAAATCTGTGCTTGTGTGTCCAATACAAACAGTAGTGCACACATGGAGTCTAATATTCCCAGAGAAACCAGGGCTGACATTTAACAGCCCCTGGGAAAAGAGGAGGAAATTAATATGGTGGGTATGGGAGACAAAGGCTTGACACAGCAAGAAGAAACAAGAGGCAGAGAAGAGGTGGATGACTGGATGGTGAGTCAGTGATATTTTTGTTGAGTTTATGCATTTGTTTATTTTTTGGGTGTGATATCCAAATTAAACATTAGATATACCTAAAGAATGGGTACATATTCATATTGTTGAGTGTTCCCAGCTACTGGAATGCCCATGGACAAACAAACATCACAAGAAACAACACTAAAAGAAGCCTATTAAGGGTTCAAGGTCAGTTGTTCAGAATTATGACAATTGAAGCAAGCCTATTTCTTGCTTTCTTTGTGCTTATGCCTCATACATAACCCAGTTTTTAATTATGCACTAACAGGTTTTTAAATTTTTTTTTTCTTCTGCAGGGCACCTGCCTCAGTCAGTGCACACAATGGGCAGTGTAAGTTCTAAGGAGGCAGTAGTTTTTGGTTCAACATACACCTTATTTACTGTGTGCTGTTCAGGCCCCAGCTCTGAAGAATGTTGCTCAGGATGCTGCCTGTGGAACTTGTTGCCATCACACCTTGATTGCTCACATTATCTATTTAATTTTTACCCCTCTGATGTGTATAATTCCCACAGAAAGAAGGTGGTAAATCAGCAAAAAGCAAATGCCATGTGTCTATTATGGCATCTTCCACTGGAAATGCCAAGGAGCTGGTTTTTTCAGAGAGCTTAGTGTTACACATTTCTTGGACTGTTCAAAGCAGATTTCCATGACAGAGGAAGGTTTGTCTCCCCTGCTTCCTGCACTTCAAACACTGACACAGGTAGCCCTGGGTATCCCCAGCACATCCCTTACTTTTGCCAATTCTTTTAGCAGGACTTCACTGGAGTCAAGGTGGGCCAGTGGTCTCCTGAGGCTCATGACAGCCCCACACTAAATAGGAGCCACTGAGCTGTCAGTTCCATACATTCCCTTTTCCCCTGAGCCTGTTTCTACAGTAACATCTGGCTGCCAGAGATGAGATATGAGGTTGTTCCCAAACCTGCTTCTCTCATTCTCTTAAATATGTAACTCGGCTGCCAAGTCATAGATATGTACTTGGCAGCCAGCAATAGCAACTGGAAACACAACATACACAATGCAATTGTATAAAAAATGGAGAGGTGGCTGCAGAGAGCAGAGCCAGACAGGAATTTTCAGGCTGTTCTGAGCTCCTTGCTACCTATCCATGGACTGGTTGTGTTTGCATGGATACACCTCCTAAAGAGTGCCCACAAGAGAAAAGATGCAGTGTTTGGAAGGCTTTGGAAATAAGGGAAGTTAGGGACAGGTTGCTTTATGGAAATTGTCTTTCCCCACATTGTGCTGTCCATTTGTTCTTCCAGGTGGCCATGAACACCTGTGTTACTTTCAGGACTATTTTCCCTGGTTAGCAACTATTGCAAAAATGATTGATGCCATTTTTAAGAGGTGGAAGCACAGGAAATGTTTCTTCTGTCTTACTGACCTGATCTCTCTAAAAGCCTTAAATCAGGTATTTTCATCCTTTCAAAGTATACAATGGTGCAGCAACATTTTCTTAGGTTGTAGCTGACCTGTTGCAAGCTGTGGTTCTTCACTTGTCCCTGTATATTTATCTGCATCTCCTCTGGCCCTGGTCTGACTCCACCATGAACTGATGTCAAATGCTAACTCAACAGAAAGTTTCTCATTTATTTTTGCTGCATGACTCCTTCTGACAGTTCAGGGAGCCGCCTTGCTGTGGGGTCAGAGATAAAGAATCAACACGCAGGTAAATGATGGGAAAATTTTGATGGGATCAAGAACGCTGCTTCCATTAACAACTGGCACTTAGGGTGGTTTAGCTGTAATGTGAAACCTCACCCTTGATGGAGACTTGACTTCTATTGGCAAAAAGTGCTTTTGTCAGCATAACTTGTACCAATTTTGGGTATGATCTTAACAATACCAGTTATACACAACACTGACCAGTAATGTGAATGATGTGTGAGAGATTCTCAGCTTGAAAAGCCCAATGCTTCACAATATCCCAAAGATTCTAAACATCAAATTCATCCCTAAAGTGACCTGCCTTAGTAAATGAGAATTATTTCCAGGTGCAGCTTCCAAATCTTGAGCTGACTGCTTGTGTGAGGACCTAAGTCACTCCATATACTTGTGACTTGGTAGTTACACTTTGAAATCTTTCAGAGCCCAAAGCTAAAGTGTGTTTAACATTCAGAGTGCTGTCACTGCCCATAACAGAAGGACCAGGACCAGCTGCCCTCACTGCTGCCAGTCCTGGGAAAACCAGGAAAATCTCTCTAGCTCCTGACTGTAAATGCCACAATAAGCATAAATAAGAGGCTGTGGAGATGTTATCACATGGAAAAAACTAATTTCCCTGTTTGGACTAAAATGTTACCCAGGGAAGCTGCTCAGCAGAGCTGGGAAGGAGCAGAGCACAATGGCCATGAGTCCCACCCAGCACCCAGAGCAGGCTGCAGTGGAGGGTATGTGCTGGGATCTGCAGTTCCTAGGGGACAGCAGATGGCCACCAGGACACTGCCATAGGCAGTGTCACCCTATCCCCTTCACTCCTGCTGGTGTCCCAGCAGCACTGTGCCACCTGGGAGCTCCCCACCCTTCCCAGCTCCATCCTGTTGCTGCTGTTCAGGTTTCCTCTGCAGCAGATCCCAGGGGCCACAGGAGGCCCCACAGTGGGCAGGGACCTGTTCTGCTGCCCCAGCACAGTGGCTGGGGACAGTCATTCAGCCATTTGCATTAATGAGAAGCAGCTGAGATGTATTTTGAAGACACAGGGGTGGAATTTTCTCCTTCCTGTGGTGTGCTGGTAGGTCTTGCTGTGCTGGATTACCACCTTTCCTATTTTTCTTTCATGGCTCATAATCCCTTGTGTTTAACGTAAAAGGTACAGCATTTGTGTGGGCCTTTTCATCTGAGAGTTGTAAAACACCATTAGAAAGCTGCAACCAAAGACTGGAGCAGGCAAGCTGAAATAACCACTTTTTGTCAAAGGATTAGAGCTGTGATTTCCTCATATTCATCTCTGCGGTCTAACCACCGCATGGGCTGCGGGCTGCTGACTTGAAATGATTCTGTTGTCCCATATCCAGCCTCCACCACCAAATTAGATTGAGTAAGAATTTGTGAGAGCCTTGTGGCTGCCTGGCTGAATGGTACCTGGCAAAAAGTCACAGGAAAGCTTACAGTTTCACTTGGTTTAAATTTGCAGGCAGAGGGATTTCAGCAAGAAGAGTCATTTTGCTTTAAAGGTGACCTGCAAGTAATAGTTAAGGGTTTGCAAGTCTCTTTTGTTAATTAAGAAAGGAGTAATAGACCTCATTCATTTCCAGGGGATATTTTTGTTTGGAATTTTAAGAAAGGTATAGATGCTGTAAAATGCTGTTACTAGTAGTTTTGTCCAGTGTCCCCTGAACAGTCTATTTGGTGTTTATTTAAAGTTCTCAGAATATCAGGAACATGCTTAATATATCCCATCTTTAAGCAAAGGTTTCCTTTCTCCTGATACTTAGATTCTACAGTTACATAAATACTATTAAAAAACTCAAAAGCAATGTGTTGTTTCATGCCTGGTTCCATTTGATTTCTCAGCCTTTACTGATTCACTGGCAATCAAAGAACTGATCTCTTTAGCAAACTTACCATTAGTTATTCATAACCTGAAAGACAAGAAAGGACAAATACACATTTTTCTTTCTTACACTGGCAAACTTTGAGAACTTCTGTTCAAATAACTCACACAAAAAACATCTGGGGGAAACGAAGAATGATGGAGAGTGCCCCATATGCACAGAATTTGCATTATAAATTCTTTGTTGGGCTGAGAACTTGAGCATAGATTTATGACATGCACTGTTTCCTTGTAGACAATAAAACTGACTTGAGGTGTGTGGTACTGGAAAGCTGATACTAACACCCTTGAATCTGCAAGGTAAATTAAAGATGTTTGGTTTCAAATTATGCAGCTTTAGGCCTTGATAAATACAGCAGTTCCAAGTAAAATCAGTCTAGTATTTTTTTTTACCCAAGCATCAACTGCAGGACAAATTCTTACATCATGTTAATGAGATGAGATAGAAATACACATTTACTCCATACTTCTCTCAAGCTGAACTACAGAGGGACAGCTGAAATGGTGTGATGAGTGTCAGAAATGTGCCCCACACCCTGGGGCAGCAGTGCTGGGTGCGAGGGCCAGATGCCACCCCAGGTGCAGGGGTGGAGGTCCCTGGTGTGGTGTGTGACCCTGCAGCACTGGGCACGGGAGGATTGCACACCTGGAGGGAAGCCACAGCTCTGCAGGGGACAAAGTGCACCTAACTCTGCTTTGAATGTCTGTGCAGGTGTGGATTAGGGCATTATCAGGCCTTTTAACCCATCAGGGGAAAACGCCCCAAAACTGAAAACCACCCAGCTATCGCCCCTGCTCCTTTCTCAGGGGCAGGGAGCGGGTGGAGCGTGGCAGCAGTGGGTCACTCGTGCTGCCCACTGCTGCCTCCTGCCCTGCTGGGCACTCTCCAGGCTTTTGTCTGGCTGGAGCCAGGCTGCTCACCTCTGTCCTGGTCACACAGCTACAGCAGACACCTTGCATGGTCTGTGTCTCAGCAGCTTCAGGCAGCTTCTCCACTGGGCTTGGGAACACTGCTGACTCTGCCCCGCAGCTCTCCAGGGAGAGGGGCAGGCTCTGTGGTGACCTCTGCCTGATCTTCCCTCAGTGATCCCAAAGAAGAGCTCTGGAACGGAGCAGTTTGCATCTGAAATCTTCCTAAAGCCACTTGAGGCATTGCTGGAAGGGTTTAGGTGTCACAGGGCATAGGGGGCAGGAGGGAAAGCAAGAGGACCCCCAGAAGCCCCTTTGTTCTTTGCTTCTGGATTCTTGAAAGGAACATCTCACAATGACCTCACCACAACCCAAATATTTTCTTAGTGTCAGCTAGAGGTCAAAATAGATATATCTTCGTGTTCTGGGATGTTGACCTCTTTGTACTGCTGCTAGTAATTTAAAATCATACTGCTGCATGTTCACACTCTGTATTTCAGCTCCAATCCAGCATCTGAGGAAAACCTCAAGGAAGGAAAAAATGCTCTCTTTCAGGAAATGCATGTTAAGACATTAAAGAGGTATTTCAATTCGACTAGCCTAGCTGAAAAAGAAACAAGATCATTTGGGTGGGAATATTTTCACCCATTGTCTGAGGATCATGTCTGAACAAAGCACATGAAGCAGGAAGCCAGCTGTCATTTCAACAGGGTGGATGAGTGGTCTGAACACAAAAACAGAGCCAGACATGCCTGGTGCTGAATGCTAGCTCAGGCACTAGCCTGGTCTGACTTTGGTAAAGTCATTCAGCATCTTTGTTGCTGTTTCCAGATCGCTCACAATGAGGTAATAATTCTCATCTACTCCAAAGAGTATTGTGAGGTAATTAATTCATCTGTGTAAGGCACTTCAAAGATTAAATTATTATTATTGTTATTAATTTTATAAATTCACAACATGGTACAGCTGACTTTTATCCATTACTTAAAACCTCTTTGATCTAAATAATACAGTCGCAATTTATTATATTAGCAACTAAAAGGGCAACTTCAGATGCAACCTTAGAGGTGAAACATCCTGTTTCTCTCAACATCCCCAGCCTGGTTTGTAGTTCTAACAGTTCAAAGTTAGTTCAGGATACCTGCCAAGCACATTTCACTGCCTGTCCCTTTGAAACTGAGTGCAATGAAGAGAGCATGTACCAGACAGACAATATTCTCAGGCTGGAATTAGCACTGTGTCCTTGAATGTTGCATATTGGTCAACCACCAGCATCTTCCAGGAGGATTGCAGCACCAGGCTCCCTGAGAGAAGGCTGGCTGACAAAGGAGGAAAATTGCATAGGCTCTCTGAGTGGGTACAACGTGAATACATGACGTTGGATGATGTAAAACGTGAGTAATTGCTGGTATTTCACATCAGCAAGGCATTGCCTCTACAATTTAGAAAGCTGTTTCTGCTGACACTCTGGATTTTTGGAGGAAATACTGTTTTTCTCCTCTGTCTGCTTTCAGATGCTGCTCTGCTTTTGAAAGAAGCAAATTACTCACATCACATTACCTTTTGCAGCTGGTATGAGGTATGTCATGAAGAGTTCATTTTGAGAATTGTGTGTGTGTAGCTGGATGTGGAGAGACCTCTCTTCTGATAGAGAAGCAGAATAGAAATATGAGAGGTTTTGAATCTCTCAGCTGTGCAGTTCAGTGGGAAACAACACCGAATTCATGTTGTCCTGAACACATGCAAAGAAATAATTCTGTCACCTGTTTGAAAGCTTTCTATTCTGTTACCCAAAGGAAGCTGAAGTGCAGAAAATATGTTTCTTGGAAATAGCCCTGGTAATACCCAGTTCAATCCACTCTTCAGCATGTTTATTACTGTCAGTAATTCTCTAAAAACCTTCAAAGTCGTAGTGTGGGGTGGAGTGCTTGCTATGAATAGGTCTCCACCATTTTGCTAATATTTGGTATAATGCAGCCCTTGAGCAGAGACTTTGTTCTTTCTCATAATGGTCTGGTGGTGTCTCTATCTGCAAATCTGGAGACTTCACAGTGACCATTCCACCTTCTACTTAGGAATGGGAAACTAGCTGAGTTCCTCACGGCCCTGCTCTTCTACCTTTCCACCTGGGAAAAATGCCCTGGAATTACCTGGAAAAGGAATGCAGATCCTTGATTTTGTGAGTACATTAGGGGTGTAAGTACACAGAGCTTGCCTCAGTAAATCTGGATCCACAGATCAGTCTTTCTGGTCAGAATCACTGGGATTCTGTTTATGAGCAGGAACTGCTTGCTGTGTTGGGATATATGAGATGCTACAAAGACCCCTTGGTCTCACCATTTATGCCTTCCACTCTCTCCAGGACAAAGGCTCCTCTGGCTGTGGAGAGGCAGATTTCCTGGTGGGCTTTGAACCCTGCTTTGCCCCAGCCCTTCCCTAAGTGGTGAGATCTGTTGTCCACATGCCACAGCATCACCACAACCTCTTCAAGATGGTGCCTGGGTCCAGTCCGGCTGCAGTGGGGCCACCAAATCATCTGGGTCCACAAGTCAATGCTGCAGTTTGAATAAATCATTTCTACTACCACTGATGTTAAATCTCTGTGAGTGCCCTGGACCAAATGACCATCCCTTAATGCCCTTTCCCAGGACTAACATTGCCATCCAGCCATTTCTGCCTGTAAAACAGAGCAGCAAATAGTCACAACTGAGTCTGCTGGGTGTTAATTTGTGCTGTGGGTGACATTGCTTTAAGACTTCATTTCTAAATACTTTGCAAAGCAGGTTCTGATGACTCTTAGGTGCTAGAAACATGTTACAGCATGAGGAATAAGTGCTAGGAAAGCAGTTCCCAAGTCAGGGTGTGTGACCACATTTGCTGCCTTGCAGAGTGGCAGTGGGGATGCCAGGGGAACAGATCAGGAGCTGCAGTGTTAGAGGGTTATGTGCCTTGGGAGAAAGCACTGCAGAATTACAAGCCATGGTTGTAACAAACTTCTGTGATTTTCTGGAGTCTGTAATAGTTTCTGGAATTGATTTGCCATTTTCTTAAAACACTTAATGATTACTTGCTTCACAGTTCATGAAGCCTTGATAGAAAGATGGGCAGATTTATCTGGATTGCAGAATAGAGAGCTGGAGGATTGGTGTCCCTAAGGAATTGATTTGTTCTACATTCATAGATTTACAGGTGCTTTTTTCATTGCTGAAGGAACAATTTACAAATAAAGAAAACCATCAGTGTGTTCAGTACACAAAGGTCACAGACTCAGCTGAGGTGCTCTGGGCTGCAGTTCACAAAACAATTCCTTCACTCTTGGCTGGTGAAGGACAAGGAGGCCACACCATGGCTCATGACACCTCACTCTCTCTTTGACTGGAGTGGCAAATGCAGCCACAGACTGAAACAAAGGGGAGTTTGGACCTATTGCAGTGTAGGGAAATGTTTCCTGGATCGAGGGACCTCTGGTTAGTAGGGATCAGCTGTAAGCTACTGGATAAACCCTGCTGGATGAGACTTTTCAGTGCATTGTGCCATGCAGTGCTCTCAAAGTGAGTCCTGCCTATTGGTGGGAAACATATCCTGAGTACTGTCCTTTTCTACAATAGGGCTTTATTTAGATTCATTACCATCCCTGAAGGGAAGTGCTTGCTTGTCAGGATTATCTGAATGGAGTGTTAAGAGAAGATTAAAGAAGAGGCACTTACCATGCAGAAGCAGGAATTCAGGATATTGATCTACTGAATTATAAATACAAGCAAGGAAAATAAAATGACAAAAGGCAATTTTAGGTCCTATTTAATGTTGAAGTTCAACTATAATTGTTTTTAGTGTCTGAATTGGAGAAGCAGAGGGATGTTAGTCATGCTGTGAAGAGCTTTCTGGTATTACATCTTCTTCCTCTGTTCAAGACCTCCCTTTTCTTGTTGTCCACATGGTCTAATTACAAACTTATATGTGCTATATTTAAAATCAAATGTATCAAGGACTGTCTTTCCCCTCCTGTGGAGTAAAATTCTGGAATGGTATTCCACTAGAAAGTAGTGGGGGCAGGCAAGAAAACAACTGTGTTTCTGAAGGTGGAGTTCCAAGAGCTTGTGAAAGGGATTTCATAACTACAGAATAGAATCAGGATGACATCAAATTACACTTGTGATAAGAATCCTTGTGTTTGTGATATGCCCATGTATTTGAGCATGTGAAAGAAGATTGCTTAGTCATTTGTTTTCCTGTATCTATCCCACATAAATCCCATGCTCAGGGCTGTTGGTAGTGGCCTGCTCAGGAAGAAAACTCCTCCTCCTTCCTCCAAGATAATAATTTAATTTCAGAGGCTCTTTTGCTTCCCTGTGTAGTGCTGGCAATGTGCCATGAGGAGAGACAGACTGGAGGCAAGACATGCCAGTACCACTTCAAGTTTCTCGTTAGTGATGCCTGTAATTTGCTCCCAGTTAAACTGACAGACAGATTACTTGGAGACAGGGCTTGGTGACCCACCTAGTCCTTTATCAGCCTCATGCTCCATTTGAGAGGCACATCCAAGGCTGTGCAGTCCTCCAGCAGCTCTTCGTGCAGGCCCAGGGTGATAACCCAACAACACAGAAAACAAAGCTGGTTCTTCCTGCTCCTTGTTGGTGTGTTTGGGGGTTCCTGCCATTTGGGCTGCCTATTTGAGAGGCTTAACTCATCTGTTGGGTCTAATTTTGTCCATAATGAGCCAGACCTGATGGTCTGAATAGCTCCTCAGCTGTCTTGAACCTAAACCACTGACACTTGCAGAAGTATCAGTGTCCACAGTCCCTCAAGGGAACACCTGAGACCATCCAGGCTTCAGAATTCATTGCTTCTGTGCATTAAACTGTCTTTGGAAAATAAAGTATTGAAAGGGGTTCCTGTCAGAGAAAGTCAGGATGAATCTGGACATCTTTTGCTTCTTGTGACTTTGTCCTTTGTTGATGCTCTGCTGATTCTTTGTAAATCCAAGGCTGAGGCTTTCATGATTTTTTTCTAGATTCAGGAAGATCTTGTAAAATAACTTTAAAAACAACCAACCAGTTTTCCAAAGCAGTGAGCATGAGGCATTTCCCCACTGGAGACAGCTTGGGAGGATTCATCTCTGAAATATGTGACTCTAAGAACAAAAACTCACCAGCGGTGGATGAGACATGAATGGAACAAGGGCTATTATTTCTGTCCTGCATTTTCTTTCTCCTTTAGTTTCTGGTTCTGCTTCTAACCCTTTCATGTCTTTTGGGGGAAATCTGCTGAATTTTATTAGCAATTATCCTCGAGAAGCCCGGAGTAATTGTTCTAATTTATTAAGGCAGGGTTGGGTAGGAAGCTTTAGAGCTGGAGCCCATCAAGGAAGGGCAGATAAAACCAACTCTCCTCTGTTTGAGAAGAGGCTGGTGGCTTTTAGGCCAGCAGCACTCCCAGGAACAGGCAGACAGTCGGGTGGATTACAGGGGAAGCAGAGGAAATAGAAAGCTTTTGGTTTGGAATTTCCTTAGTGTTTGATCTGAATTGGTTTAAAATACAGGCTTGTGGTGTGAGCCTGTTCAGAGGCGGTCCCAGAGCGCTTCGTGGGCCTTTTTGAAGAGCAGTAAGTGGAGACTCTGGGAGAGCCAGACCCACAGCTCCAGGCTGCCGCTGACAAAGCCAGCCCTGCGGATCCCTACCCCCAGGGCTTTTATGCTGGCTTCAGGAAGGGCTCATAAGCTGTGCAGGATCAAAGCCAGCAGCCTGACAGGCTGTGTGCAGGCAGCCTGCATGTGGCATGGGGCAGGAACGACTGTCTGGGCCCAAGCCCCAGCCCCTGTGGCCCCAGCAGCACTGCCTGGCTGCTCTGGGAGCACCTGAACCCAGGTCTGTGCTCCAGAGGGATCCATCCCTTCATGGTGGTGTCAGCCAGCATGCTGGTTTAGGCACCTAAAATCCACACTTCTCAGGAACAGTCACTCTTTCTGCATCCCTGCTGCCCTGAGCCCCTTCCCTGAAAACATTGTTGTCTTTTTTTGTTTTAAAAAGGACCGTGATATTTTAGAGAAGATGTGTTGGTGAAGTTAGGGGTGTCCAGGGTCTGCTTTGCCAAGGTGTGCTGTATCCTCAGCCTGGGACAAGGCCCAGCACAGCAGCACCATGTGCCCAGTGCAGGGCAGGCCAGTCCCTCTGGGGACTCTGGCCGTGTCAGAGTAGCCCCAGTAGCCCAGGGTCAAGGTCTCTGGTGCATGACACAAGTGAATGCCCAGGACAATAAATGTCTTGTGAGCCAAGGAGTCACAAAGACCATGGAACCATGAGACAGAGGAGTGTCCTGATCTTCCTGCAGCTCTATCTCATAACCAATTCCAAAAGTGTTTCTGGTGAGCTGCTGACAACTGATTTGGCCACAATGAATTGAAGCAGAGCTCTGGATACCAGGCTGGAAAGCTCAGCCCTGGTGTGCAGAAGTGTTGCTGAATACACGGAGCAGAAAACTTTAATGGGCTCAACAAAGTCAGCAGGGCAAAAATCAGTGCAGCCCTGAATCTTACCCCTGCCAATTCCTCTTAACTCAATCTTGAAAGCAAATCATTGGGTGCCTGCTGGTTGCCATTTATGCCTGCATAAATCTTCTCTTTTGCCAAGTCTGAGGTAGTGTAAAGACCAGTCCAGCAAGGGAGGGAGACCATGTACCTGAAGGACAGCAAGTGCAGGGAGTAGAGGTGAGAAGAGGCTGTGCCTGGGCATTAGAAGTGTAGGATCTGAGTGGGGAAGGTGGGGCATGGCTATCTCAGAGTGGGGAGACCAAGCAGGTTTCAGCAGTGATGGCTGCAGCTGTGGGCTGAAATGGGAGACAAAGTGGGAGTGAGATTTAAAAAAGAACCTGAAGAAGGCAGGCGGGGATCAGAGGGTGTTTGAAAAGGGAGAGGAACTAAGGGAATGATGAGGACAAGAAAAAGGGGATTTTTAACAGGTGATGAGGATGGTGTGGTTTAACCTGGCCAGCAACTGAGCACCACAAAAAATGGTTGATGGAAGGAAAATGAAATGACAGAGAGAACATACATTGTACTGCTGTTAGGGACTCTTTGCTCAGCCATGCATGTCCTCACACAACGTTTCCTTTCCCTGGCAACACAAAGGAGCAGTCCCCACACAGCACTCCAGTCCCTTGGGCTCCTCTCAGAGCAGTTTGATGAAAACTTTCAGTCAGTTGGTGTGAAACTGCTGCCAGTCCCCCAGAGGACTCTCAAACATCCACCTGCCTTCCTGCAACACAGCTCCAGGCAGCCTTGCTCCTGCCTGGGGTGGGGGAACTTGGGTTTCTTTGTAATCAGGAAGGTAACCCATGAAATGATGGAGTCAGAGGGGGGCTGAAACTGCTGTCCCAACAGGGTTTCCATTTTAGTGTGTCCCCTACCACAAGATGCTGGACACAGGATTAAGAATGTGTTTCCTCAGCATCTTGACACATCAGCTCTTCACCAGGCACTGTGGGAGCATCCTTCTCTGCCAAGTTCTTGCTCCCAAATCCTGATGAGCAGAGTCAGCCTTCTCTCTGGTTGGACAGGGAGGGTCA
Organism: Notiomystis cincta; assembly: GCA_013398075.1. Lineage (NCBI taxonomy): Eukaryota > Metazoa > Chordata > Aves > Passeriformes > Notiomystidae > Notiomystis > Notiomystis cincta. The sequence continues at coordinate 150,081 of VZRX01019469.1, read as the reverse complement.
TGACAGCATTTTGTTACTTGTTGGGTGTCCCTAATGTCTGTGCTTATCAGAGTCAGTTGGAGGAGCTTCTGCAGTAGCTTGGATTCAAGAGCTGGATGCAGCTGGCTGAAACAGCCAGTTGGCTCTGCTGCCTCCTCAGCCACCCCTATTGCCTGGTGAGTGGGAATGACTGAGACAAGCAAGAGATGTAGTGCTGAAAAAGCACCAGCATGAGAGTGAAACCCTGTTCTTGAATATTCCTGTCACAATGGGGGTTGGAGGCTGGGTTGGGCCAGATGTTGGTGTGCAGGCTGTGGAAACACAAAGGCTGGAGAAGAGCTGTGTTTTTAAAACCTTCATGATGTGAGGCAGGTGCTGTGTGAGGAGAGGGCTCTTTGAGTTACTCATAGCAGGGTGGCTGACTACAGCTGCCTTCAGAGTTAGGCTAATGCTGAGCCTGTTATAATATAGGGCACTTCCCATACCATGCTGCAATTATATAAACATAATCTTTTCCAAGCTGACTCATTCCAGCCTTAAATGTTATCTGGATCCTCCCAGACCATTATATGAACAGCCAAGCACAAGAGCTAAAGGACAGAACTGGTTAACATTCTTAATTATAAGATGGTTAGGAATTTTTTGGGCAGACATGGGTTTGGATGAAATGGAAACTATGGGGAAGGTTACTTTTGATGAGTTTTTTGTTTTAACATGAAAAATATTTAGATTAAAAAGCTGAGATACTCTTGATGGTGTATCACCCCCAGTTTTACTATATTTCCTTATAACCCAGCTTTGGGTTCATGGTGGAATTGAAGTTGTTGCTTTTCATTCCAATTCACCATAGCAATATTTTAATGAAATCTTATACTATGTTGGTAAAGTGCTTTCTCTGCCAGAACTGCCAAATAGCTATGTGTTCATGTGAAACTATTGATGCTTCATGGAAGTGTTGTCCCTGAAACTGTAAAAAGGGATGCTTAGGTGGAGATCATCTTCAGCTTAAACACTTACATGATTTGTAAAATGGAGCATTAAAGTCCTATCTTGACACTATTCCAGACTGGAATTTGAGAGTTCCTCCAGACCTGTTATTTGTATATGTTAGCATTAGTCCTTGTGTGCCTCCAATGCTAAGGAAGGAATAGGTGTGTCTGGCTTCCTCCTTTTAAGTTATGAGGATTGTGCAACATTTCTGTAGTGCCAGTTTCCTTATGGGCATTTGTCACGATGGGAAAAATACAGAGTGTTCCCAGAGCTGCATCACTGGGGCAAACAGGGCTGTGCTGGCCTCCTCTTTCTTTTGTGCATGAGCTCACCCCATCCCCTTCACAGCTCTGAGAAATCAATATTGCTATGTCTCTTCTATAATAAATATGTTACTAGAAGCCATGATGCTTTTTGCTCACTCTTTCAAATTTCTTACAAGTCCTGTCCTGAAGCTTGTTGCTCCAGGATGTTTTCCTGACCCTTTTCTGTATTTTCCTAATTAGCAACTGTGCCCTAGACATGGGAGGTGCCTTCTAGTTCAATATTTATTTTAGGAAACTTTACTTCACTCAAGTCTTTTGGCTTAGTACCTCACCTCAGGGAAGAAAGCACTGGGAGGAAGAAGGGTGAAGACCCCTGGCCTGCTTTGTCTCTAATTATTACTGTTATTTTCTGCTCCTGGCTTCTACATAGGTTTCTCTGCTAAACCAGGAGCTTAGTTCCCAGAACCACACAAGCTGGATAACATTAAAAGGTGAATCTGGTTTCACATTTAGGATTAAGAACCTGGGGTCACTTTAGGTTTCTCCTCTCTGGTACTCTGGAGACAGAATGCTGTGCTTTACCAGAATCCATGAGGAACCAAGTCATTGGAGCTGTTTTGGGAGTTTTCTTTGGCAAAGGGCCATGCTGTGCATGCAGAGTCAGGCTCTTTCCCCTTGTATATATGTGAAGCATCAGCAGGGTTGTGGCTGGTGGGAATCAGGTATAGAGACACGTGGTTTTCTTGATCAAAAAATCAGTAAATAGAAGTCCAGGAATGGTAAATAGAGCTAAAGGGCTGGAAGGTGTTATCTTCATGGACTGCTCTGCATTGATATTTCTGGGGTGATGGTAGCTGGGGTTCCCCTCAAGGTCTGGACCACTTGATGTTATCAGGAAGATAAGGGATACATTGGTGAGGCTCTCCTGTGCATTTGGCAGGACCAAGCCAGACCTGTGGGGATCTGTATGTTAGCAGGGAAAATGTGCTTGCATTTCCATGAGGGTGAGTTGTGCCATCTCCAGGAGAACTGAGTGGCTCCTGGGATGTGTGCAGCACCCTCTGCCTAGTGGCCACTTCCATGGTGGATGGGCACTTGGCTTTGTGTGACATCTTGGGCTCAAGTGGGTGGTGAGAGCATCTCTCAGGCTTCCACTGGGCAAACTGCTGCTTCTTCAACAAAGGCCCTTTGTTGTTCCTGGGCATGTTTTACATTTCTGCTTGGAGATACCTCAGGCACCTCCTTCCTGGTTTTCAAGTTTATTGTCTCAGCGTTGTCCTGGCTTTGTGCCCCCAGTAACTCTGCCTGTTGCTCTCCCAGTGATGTCAGGATGAGTTTTTTTACTGCCTTCAGTGGGAACTGGGTTAGATCAGCGCTGGCCACTTTTGAGGGGCCCATGCAGAGAGCTCAGTGTAGATAGCACAGCAGGGGAGCCTCGCCTGCTCATCACAACCAGCTTTGTTCTCTGTCAGATTTAATTAACTCAGCCATACAATATTTTGCATTTTCTTGTTCTGAGGCAAGGCAGAGGTCCCATCTTTCTCTTGGACAGTGGGGCTCCGCGTGCTGCTAATGAGGATCCACCAGCAACAGCTTCACTGCCCTGGTGCAATGCCAGCTTGGCATAGCCCCGTGAGTCATATTCACTGCTCTCTTCAGAGAACTGAAAGAATGACTGCTGCTATTAATTTTGTGTTCTTGTTCGCTGCCTTAGGAGAAAAACATCATTGCACAAAGATTGGAGCTTCTTTGAGGTAAGAAAGTCACAAAGATAAGGGGAGAGTGTGACTGAGTGTCTGCCCAGAGCGTGTCCCTGCCTTGCACATACCCCCAAATTCTCCTTTCCTTTTTGGGTCCCCCAGTAGTTTATTTGTAGGGCAGAGTGCAGAGAATAAAATTTTACCTCCAGGGCCTAGGTGTCCCTGTAAAAATACCATCTCTTTGCCCTTCAGCCCAAACCTTTTCCCCTTGGAGCCCTAAGGTGGGAGTTTCAGTCCTTTGGTGGCTCTTGGACTCCAGACAGTTCCCACCACAGCCTGAGGTCCCTCTGGGAAGTCTGCTCTGCAGATTTCTTCTCATCATTGCCCTCATAATTTGATCTCTGTAGGTAAGAAATTTTACAGCCTTTCATTTCCATTGCCCCTGGTGACATTTTAGATGCCAATAAGCTCCTCTGGCCTGCCACACACAGATCCATTTGTGAGACTCTCCAGGTAGCAGGGCTTCAGCAGATCAATACAGAACATCTGGGCCCAAATTACACTCTGTACTTCATAAACTGGGAAGCTTTTCCTTCAAAGAGGGGAACTGTGGTTCAGTTCCAAGCATAACCAGCAGCCCCAGTGATGCCATCTTTTCAAGAACAGACTTGGTAGAATCAGATTTATTGGGAGTTGATTCAGCTTATGCCAGGGATGACAAATGTTGCATAGGAGTGAAAAGCCAGATTTTGTTTTTTTAATCAGCAAGCAGGCACTTGGAGGTGAGATGCAATGAGCTGGTATTTGGTAGTGATATTTTCTGTGATAGTAATGTTGTCATTCAGGGTGGGGATCATCTTGTCTACCTGCAGCTGCCTAAACACTCTCTGTCCAGTCAGACCATGCCTTCAGCTGCCTCAACAGCCACTGGGGAATAAAGAACTCAGCCAGAGGGGGAATTGTTGCCTCTTGAGATAGAAGTGTGTGATAGGAGCCCCCATGGAGTGACTCATCCCATCAGTCTCTTTCCATTGATTATTGAGGGAAACTGGGTGCTGATCTCAGGTTAGACTGGCCAAGACTGAGCCAAGCTGGTCAGAGCTGAGCAAGATGGAAAACATTTGAGCTCACTCTGCTTCTAGCCTCATCTGCCTGCATGCCTTTAAAAGACCAGTGTTTTCAAATCTTCACTGGTCCATTTGGAAATGTTATGAGGAAGACTAAAACCTAAATCTTTCTCACTGGGAGAGGGGCCACTGGACTGAGGATTTGGTCTGCACAGGAGGAACAGGAGTGTAGGTTCTGAGAGACCTGAGAGAGCCTGAAGCTTGCAGAGATAGTTCTCTTGGTTATCTGATGGCAGAACACCTACCACCAACTGTAATGCTTTGTTAAAAATCATAAGTTTATGTGGAAAGGAAATGTGCATTAACATACGCTTGAGCAGAAATTAATCAAAACTTCTGAAAATCAAAATGATTTGCTTCCTTGCTCATGATTGATTCTAACTTCTTCAGTCTTCTTGGCTTTTAGTTTTTAATAATGTTCTGATCAGAAATTACTGATAATACTTCATTCCAAAAAAGCAATTTTGTTACTACATTGTACTTCAAATATGCAATTTTGATGGTAATAGAAATAGAACCTTTTCTCCTGATTCATTATAAATTCAAAATCTTTCAAGCCTGGGTTTGCCATAGGAGAGGAAATCCATTTCCCTTCCAGCTGTGGTTAGCAGTATCACTGCAGTACTTTTAAATGCAATAACTCAGGACTACTGAGTTATCAGTAAATCAGTTTTGCTCTGTTGAAGTGTGTGGAAAGGTCCCTTTAAGACTTAAGACTTCTTTTGCCTGGAAATGAGAAATTAAGAAGTGCCTTCATGAATGCTACAGCACTGCACATGCAAAACCTTTGGACATGTCTACAGCACATGACCAGCAAGTCTGGTATTTCTTGAGAGTGTGAAATTTGCTGCAAATGCTCCTGTAATTGTTCTGTGCATGCTCTGGGATCACTGGGTGCACCCTGAGCATCTTGGCTTTATACATTATGCACAGAGTCATGTAATTGGCATGCAAAGGAACCAAACTCCCAGGGAGCTGCACTGGGATGTGTGCAATCCATGCTGTGTGCACGCTCCCTCCAGACAGCAGCACCACGGGTTTTCAAGGTGCTGAGGGTACAGGCACGGTTATTTGTTTTCCCCTGGGGCACAGCAGACATTCTCTGCTAAAGGAGGCAAGGTTCTCTGCTGGTTTACCTAGGAAACATTACAAACCTGCACCCCTCTCTCCCATTTTTCTTTTCTTCATTGTGCCAAGCAGATTAACACGATGTTTTCTAACAGGGCGGGCATCACTGGAGCTCACTGTAGTGAGTTAAAATCCTGGATGAGCACACCCCAGGGGACAATGGAGGAGAAGAAGAAGAGCAAGAACAAGAACAAGGATGAGTGGTTCCTCTATCCTGACAAATGACTTCAGTTTGCCAGCCTGAGAAGCCCCCAGATGAAGGCTGAGCAGTGGGAGAACCGCTCTGAAGAACAATGGCAGGAGGGGACTGTGGTCAGAGCAGCTCGCAGCAGAGGTGTCTGTGTGACAGCACAGGTTTCACCTTGCTCAGTAAAATCACTCTGAAATTGCAGCTTGATATGCCCAACTCATTTGTCAGAGCTGGGGGAGTTTGACACACAAGGGACTGGGCTGGGTGACTGGAGATCTAGGCTGTAATTCCTGGTCCTTCATCTTAATGCCTTTGTTGGGCCATTTCTGAGAGGATTATTTTCCTGGGTGATTTTGAGAACTGCTTGGACACCTGCAGATGAATATGATTATTGATTTCAAGGTCAACCCTGTTTTTCTAAAGAGTTAGCACAACAACCAGGAGACATGACTTAGTACAGCCAAAAGAATTGGTGAAATTTTGCTTCTGAAGGAAGCTACTCCAGAATCTCTAATATATTCTGTTCACTTATTTTTTTTTTAAATTTCCTTTCCTATCCTTTTTTTTCCCCCTTGGATAGAATTAACCTTAATTATGACTATTTAACCTATAAAACTATCTGTACCTGCCAAGTATTAAAATGTTAGCATGGAAATTTTAGCAAGGAAAATTCAGGATGAAATCCTGACTTGGTCATAGCCAATAAGAATCAGTGGAAAAGTAATGGATGATTAAACAGTAGAAGAAAACCAGAGGTGTAATATTTCATCATTGCTAAGAAGAGAAATTTGACACATTAGTGCCAGTTTGAAAGTTTTTCAGCAAAATATATGAATGCTGCATAAGAAGAATGCAATTGTTTTACCCTTGCAATATGTGGTTCAGTTTTTAAAAGGATGAAAATGTGCAGCACAATTATGATGAGAAATGTACTTCTTCTGGAGTAACCAATGGTGCAGGGACTGGATCCCTTCTGTGGGATGGCCCTGCACTGCCTTACTGAGACAGACACTTGCAGTGCAGGTTCACAGCTAATACTTAGTGTCCCCACTTAGACTGGCACATGTGATATTAAATGCCTGAGTAGCATTGTGGCCTAGGCTTGTTTTCCATGTGTCAGGTGAGTCCTTTTACCATTGGATGAGGCTGTTGTGGCCTGCAGCTTCTCTTTAAGCTTTTCATTAGACATCCGTTCTGGTACACAGCAAAAATATTTAAATATAGCCTCTTAGAAATTTTAGGGGATGGAAACCAGAGGGGAATAAATATAAAAGATACATTTAGAACTGTGTGTGGCTTCTGTATCTTCCTCATATAAGTGATGGTACACTTTTTATTCTCTGAGCAATCTCTGGTCTGGTGCAAGGTGACCTTGCCCTTGGCACAGGAGTTGGAAGTAGATGATCTTTAAGGTTCCTTCCAACCCAAACCATTCTGTGATTCTATTCAAAATTAACATTTCTAGGTTATACCTTCATTTCGGGCAGACAGGTTAGCGATCATATGATCTGAAAAATGGTGATGAGACCTTATGATCAGGTTTTAGCTGCAATTTTTCTGGGTCAAGGCACGTGTGAGTGGCTTTCCCAGGTGCAGGGGTGACTCCTGGAAGGTGCACAGCTGGCAGAACACGCAGGAGGCAGCTGTGCTATCACTGCCCTGCGGCAGCAAGGTTTCCCTACGTGATGCAGCAACACATTGGCCAATACCCGGAGCTGAGGGAGGCTACAGCACATCTTCACCTCAGTCTTGGGAGAAACCTGTCAGTCCCTGCACTGGGAGTCCTCTGTGTCCCTCGAGCTGCATCACAGGGCCCTCTGGGGTCCGTGGATTGACATCCCAGCCCGCTTGTCCTTGCAAAAGCACCTTGCTTTGTCACGGCACAGCAACAGACGGTGCAGGGAGCCTTCGGAAGAGTACAAGGGCAAGGTGTCCTTTGCCACCTGTCTGCAGGGCAATGCAGACTGTGGAATGTGCTAATAACTGGGATTTGTTATTAGTGCCTGGGGCAGAGATTTCACAGAGTTGCACACTTGGCCACTGGTGGGCCCGGGATGACAGGAGAAGACCAAAGGGTGGAGCACACACTCACGTAGGCAGCAAAGCTCCTGGGTGCAAACAAGCTTTTTGTGCATGGCCACTGACCTGCAAGGTCACTGACCTGCAAGGTCCTTGTCACTGCAGAGGGGAGGAAGTGCTGAGCAGCTGCTGGTGCTGCTCAGGAACAGTCAGTGAGCTACTCACACTCAGAGATGATGCTCAACGTGCTTTGTTTGCCCCTCTACGGATTTGAGGCAGGTTCCTCACAGGCTCCTTGGGGGATCAGCCCCATGAAATAGTGAGCAAGAAGGGACCACTTTTTTCAGGCTGTTTTCCTTGGACAGAAGGCAGCTCTGGACCAGCAGGGGCTTGGTTACTTCTGTCTGCACCTGGAATGTGCTGTCTGGCTCACTCCATAGGAGTTACCTGGGTAAAACCTCATGGTCCTAGTGAGCTGTGGTTTGAAACACTGCACTCACCAGCCAAGTCCTCAGCCATGGCTTTGCATCTAAGTTTTCTGTGGTAATCTAACAACAACCTTGAACTTTTCAGAAAGGGTTGAGAAATACCTTGAAGTTCAGGTCCTTTAGTCAGCAGAGTCCTTTCCAGGGCTGCCTTCTCAGCAGCAAGCGTCTGCTTTTTCTGAGGTTATGTGTGTCTAACACAGAGAGCCCATGCTTGTTTCAGCATGTAAGCAAGACCTGGCAGCCTTTCACACATGACAGTGAGTCACCCTTGAGCAGGAGAGAGTGAGTCAGAAAGGGCAGTCGACAAGCTTTATTTATCACTCTCCTGTTATTTGGCCCAGGAGAATTTTATCCTGAAAAACCCACCCTTGCTAATGATAGGCAGAGCTCAGACATATCATATGACAGCTGGCTTTTTTCCCCCATAGGTTTTACATGCAGTTTCATATCAGGAAATCACAACAGTTGGCTGTTTCTGAGAATTTTTATTTTTCAAGGGGTTCTGAACATACCAGCTACATTGGAATAACTCGCCTGAGCTAGGGTTACCCTAAAGAGAACAAACTGAAATGCCTCTGAGTGATGAAAAGAGCCTGGGGGCGTTTACAGAGTTCCCATTTACTTTCTTCTCTTAGGGCTGCTTTGCTCAGAGCCTAATTGAATGCTGCTAGCACGGCCTAGTGTCTTGATTCTCTTTTGATTATGGTTCTGCCACTCACGGGCTCCATATAGGGTGTGTCAGGCTTTCCAGTGTAAGTATCTATTTTCAGAAGTTAGATGGCTCTGTTGTAGAAATTCATTCCAAGCAGAATGCTGGCAGGAAACATTGCAACTCAGAAATGGAAAAAGAGACAGAGAAAAGAAAAAAAAAAGTCTGCTTGATGATTAATTAAGGAAACTCTGCCCTTGGGAGTTTCAGACTTTGCAGCTGTGAGAAAGGTGGCAGTGTAGCAAAGGGAGCCAGCTGGATTTGGGGTGACCATGATGTGTAGTTGGGTGTCTTGAGGTATGGAAAGAAGTAAAGTGAGCTCAAGTCCATTTTACTTGTATTGCAGGTGGGTTTGGAGCAGCAGCCTATGAAGGCAGCACCCAATGAGCTCAGCAAGTTCTCTGGGAGTCAGCATGGCAGCACCTGGAGGTCCTGCAGGTTCCCTGTCTCCAGCCTCTCTGGTTCAGACTGTTCTTCTTGTCCTGTTAGAGGCCAGTATCTGATACACATTTGGAATGCCAAGGCAGTCTGAACAGCACATTTTTTTGCACAGCCAAAACGAGCATTTCATCAGCAAAATAACATTTGTCCCTTTTTTCTTGGAATTGTAGAGGCATTTCAGTAGTGCTAAGCTCTAGTGAGACCAGTGAATGAACACTTCTCTGTGTGTTGAGGAATGTGGCTGTTGGTCACTACAAATGGAGACTCACTCAAAGATGCCATCGTGTTTCCTGATCCCACCAGTGCTTCCTCTCTGCCTGGGAGGAAAATAATTTTTAGCTCATACATTTAGTTCCCCTCATAGATAGACAAAGCACTCTTTGACAGAGCTCAAAAGAGGTTTCTTATTGCTCCTGTTTGTTCTGTGGTTTGTATCCCTTACCCTCCCAATGCCAAAGCTGCACCAACCAACCAACCAACCAACCAACCAACCAACCAACCAACCCAACCAACCCAACCAACCCAACCAACCAACCCAACCAACCAACCAACCAACCAACCAACCAACCCAACCAACCCAACCAACCCAACCAACCAACCAAACTCCACTCAAGGAGGACCAGTAGCAGCTCCTTTGTACAGACACAGCTGCACCATCACCTCACTTGCTCCTCACCTGGGAATGGGTGTGTTGCTTGTATTGCCTTTTTACCTGCAGGTGTAAGAGCAGCAGTCAAACTGGAAACTGGATCAGGCAGTGATTTGCTGCAGGAAGAGAGGTTGTCAGTCTCGATTTCCTTAAAATCTGGATTTCCTCTCTGGATTTTCCTGCTTCCAAATGTTGGTGATGTGTGCTCCTGTGGTGGCTGGGACTAAGACCTTCAACTTTTAAAGAAACTGCACTGGAAGGACCACAAACTAGTTACAGCTTCTGTGGCTCAAACTGAATTGTAAATATCTGCAGTGAGATTTTTACCGCTTGAAGGAAAGAAACCAAGCTGCAATTTGAAGGATTTCAAGATGTTCTTACCCTAATTCTTCTTCCATGTGAAAGAGGTCATACAAACAGGCTGTAAGTATGCTGTCACCTGTCACAGCCTTTCCATTTGGAAGAGACACTGCTCATATAAAAGAAGTGTATTTCTTCCTGTGATCTCTTCTATTTACAGAAGAATAAACAGTCTTTTCCCCTTTCCTTGAATACAGCAGAAACAAACACAAGTCATTTCTGGATACAAATTCCCAACTCTGCTGGTCCTGACAAGGTCTGACCTCAAATGGGTTCCCCTGTGTGTGGCTCCTTCCTTTCCTCTCTCCGGTCTGAAGCCAACGAAAGCACATCAACCACAACTCTCTCTGGGCAAGCAGGAAGTCCTTGACTTTGTGAAGGAAATGGAAACTAGATCTTTGAGAGAGAGAGCTTCCATTGTTCATCTGTCTTTACTGTGATGGANAGTCCTTGACTTTGTGAAGGAAATGGAAACTAGATCTTTGAGAGAGAGAGAGCTTCCATTGTTCATCTGTCTTTACTGTGATGGAAAAAATAGTTATTCTTTCTCCTGAAGCTCACAGAGTATGTATGACGTGTTTGTGACTATAATGGGATGTGTGGTGATTGTGGATTAAAGCCTTGCCCCAAGGCTATTATTATCATTTTTCAGAGTAATAAGCAGGAGATGAAGGTGCACCATCTAATTTAGGTGTTTCAGCAAGTCATCTTGAGATGGTGCCTGGATCTCTATATTGATTGGATTGGGAGACACAGTATTCACAGTACTGCAGACCTGGACAGGCAGGGGGCTGACCCACCCATTACTTAGAAGCTGTAAGAGCTCTAACAGCTGAAGTGCTGTGATGGGTGGAGATGTGCATTGGAGAAGGGGGAGGATGAGATGTGAAAGACAGTTATGCTCTGCACAAAGAGGAGCAGCCCAGATACATGAAATTCTGCTATGGATGTGTGATGGCCAGGAGCAGAGGGAAGGCCAACACAGGTAACATCGTGGTGGGCATTTGCTACAGATCACCTGGCCAAGAAGACAAAATAGATGAAGTCTTCTCTCACTAGGGGAAGAAGTGTCACTGTTTCAAGCTCTGGCTTTTGTAAGCTTTACTGCCTGATGAAAAATCTGCTGAGCAGGAAACACAAGGCAAGAAATTCAGATTTCTGAGGGGGGGTCAAGGATGATTTCTTGACACAGGTGCTGGCCATGCTGAGTAGAGGGAAGCTCTGATTGATTTGCCACTTACAAATAAGGAAGAAATGGTTGGGGTTGTGATGGTCAATGGCAGTCTTGGAGAGACCAAGAAGTGGTAGAATTTAAGATCATGAGAAAGCAGAGATAGGTGAGTAGCAGAAAAATGACCCTGGGCTCAGAACACCATGGCTTGTTCAGGAAACTAGCAAGCAGCTAGTCATGGGATATTGCTGGGAAGAGTAAGGGGATGTTTAGGGGGGATGATCTTCAGGGGCCATGTCCTCAAAGCCCTAGAATGATCCCTAGTGTCATGCAGGAGGTTAAGCAGGCAGTGCATGAGGCCAGGGTGTACAGAGAACTACCCACTAACACACCCATAAAAAGAAAACACATAACAGGGGGAAGCAGGGACAGGCAACCAAGGAGCAGTGCAGAACTACATAGGATGGGACTAAGAAAGCCAAAACTGGGCTTGAGCTGATAGCTGGTGATGATGGGAAGAGCAAGAGGAAGGGCTTCTACAGGTACATTAGTAGTGAAAGGAAGACCAAGAGAACTCCACTGCTGAATTCCCTGGAAATGTGCCTTAAATTGTGCAACACTGAAAGTAGCATGTCCTAAATGCCACAGAGCCCCCAAATCACCTATGTGACATGGGAATCTAAATGAGAGGGTGGTAGTGGTAGCAGTGGTCCAGGAACCAGAGCTGCCAGGAAGGTCTCTCACCTGTGGTTGTGAGGATTACAGGGTTTAAGCAGCACTCTCTGCTGCTCCACTCTAATCTGCCAGCCTTCAGGTGTGCTGTAGGTACTGCAGGACTTCTTGTCCTGAACCTCCTAGTGCTCACTCCAGGTGTTGGTGTAGGACTTCGTGAGTCCCTAACAGATCTAATAAGAGTTCGGGGTGGGCTGAGACCTCTCTGAAACTGAATTTACATCAGTGTGATCAACTCTGGCAGCTGATGGTGGATCTGTTCTTGTCTCACTGAGCTGGCAGAGCTTACAGTGGCAGCAGAGTGCACTGAAGGGCTTAGGAGTTAGCAGCAGACAAGCCCTCTGAAACACACCTCAAGCTGACCTTGGATTCCTTGTTATGCTTTTACTTTGTCCCTGAATGGCTGCTGCTTCAGATGTTGCACAGTTGCTGGTTCAGCAGGTTCACATGCACTGAAGGGCTGCCATAACTACTTCAGGATTAATTTGGGTTTAATCAGTGTTTTGGATGTGTTAACATTTTTTATTTCAACACTGTTGCAGAAGAGTTTTGCTGGAGGCTACTTAATCCTCTGGAGACTTCTGGCTGGAAGCACAAACAGATCTTCCAGGCCTGAAGCAGCAGATGTGTATCTGGACAAGCAAGAAACTGCATCCCCTGCTGACTGAGTACATGGAGCCAATGAATGTCCTGGAGCAAAACTCACAATATTTCTGAACTGTCTCTGTGGATGATGAAGTCTGATGGAGCAAAACCCAATAAGAACTGAGCTTGACTTTGTACTGAGGATGTAACTTTAGGCAGGACATATTTGCATGTGCCTATTAGAAATGAAATAGACAACTCAGATAATCTCTTTGAAGAGTAGTCCTTCTTAATGCTGAGTCTGAACTATTGGTTGATGACAATGCAAATGTCCCAGGTATAATCTTTCAGCAGAAGTTGTGTGACTACAGAAAGGTGAAAAACCTAGCTGTGACCACATCTGCATTAAAATAATTGCTTTCTGTGCTATTCTGATTCCATTTCCCAACAGGGCTTTATCAGTGTGTTACTATCCCCTTGGCATGAGTAGAACTATATTCTTTTTTAATTTTTGACCATCCCCTCACAGTCTGAAATACCTGACTGTTGTGACTGGAATACCACTCAAGAGGGGACATTCTCTTCAGAGGGAAAACTGATGTACTACACTGAGCAGAACGTTGGTAGCAAAGCAGACAAGTCAGGTAAAAATCCAGGAATCCACCTTTAATATCATGAGGAATTTACTGCTTAAAAGGGCTTACCTGTAATACAATAACTAATGCAGGATAAGAATTGTCTTTCTTTTATTATTTTGTAATTGGAAAAGATCATTAAAAGATTACTTTCAAAATAAACATTCATGTACCAGGGTGAGCAAAACAGATGAATTGGCTTTGAGTTCTGTATTTCTCCATCATATTCTACTTTAAAATAGAACAAACAAAGAAAAAATGAATCAGTGGAATAGTAACTTAGAGTAAAATAACACAATTCAAGTGCTAAGAGGGCATTTACAAACACCATTATAAATGCCAAAACATTGCTTTAACTTTCAAATGAGTTCTAAATGTGAATCTTTGTCAGTTCCACTGAAGATCCAGAACTTGTCCATGTATTGCATTTTGACAAAATACTTCTCTGTGGTTCTCATCTGAGGTATCATCCAAGTCAAGCTTGTCCTTGATGAATCAACATCAATGGAGTCACATACCAGGAGTGTGGCTCTTTCAATACCCTTTAGTTTAGGATCAAATTGGTATTTGATTGGTCCAGTTTGCAGAACAGACCCCTGGCTCTCACTCAAGCCCCACACTGCATCAAAACATGGACATTATGGACCTGTTGCACCTTTCCATTATTGCATCTTTCTCTCCTCTCACAGTCCCAAGCACCCACAGAGCACCCAAACTGGTGAGATACATTCAGGGAACATAAACCAATTGACTTAGCCCAAATCCTTCTGTCATGCCTCTGCCTCTCAGTGAGATCATTTATGTGTTTTAGTTCACTTGTGCCATCCATAATCCTCCTCTGGGGATACAGAGCATAGGTGAAACCCCCAAACCGTGCCCAGGCAGAGGGGGCTGCTGAAGAGACCCTGTGACTGCAAGGGAGGGAGAGAGAGGAGAGTCCATACAGGTGCTGATAATTTTACCTGGGATCCTCACAGCTCTGAGAGTTTTTGGCAGATGTTGGATATCGAGCACTGCCACTCACAGTGTACTTGTAAGTGGGTCCCAGCTGCTCAGTGTCCCCCTCTTGGAGGGACAAAGAGGAGCCCCATGGCTTCTGAAGCCACATATGCCTTTTGCCCCTCAGGAGAGGACAAGGACCCTGGCTGGAAATAGCCAGTACACCACAGCCAGTGGAAGGTGCTGTCAGTGAGCAGCAGGGAGTTATTTTGGTCTCACACAATGCACTCACTACCTTTGCTATTTATCCTCGAGTGTCTGTTCCTAGCACTGTGTTTATTTATACTCACTCAACTCTAGCCCCCTCGGTGACAATGTCAGTAATTCTCAATGCAATGGCACTTCTGGTGGTGAGCAAAAGGCAGGAGCTGGGCCCCAGCAGTGGCAGAGTGTCCAGTGGTGACAGCAGCGAACCAGAGAACTCTGTAATTCTTGGCTTCTGCTCACCTGGGAAAGAAACAGAAGGAGGGAGACGGAGCTCAGAAAGGCAAGTCACCAAGGCTTAGTGGTTTTGCCAAGAGAATTAAAATGTTTTACAAGGAATCAAGTAAGTTTATAGGAAATTTTGAGATCTATGTATGTCAAGGGCCTCTCACCCTTACAAGGCAAAGCAGTTGATGCCACACTTTTAAAAAGTATTTCCTGAGCTATTCCACGTGAATTCACTCAATTCATACTCTAATGATGGTATTCCAGTTTGGCAAAAGGGAAATTCATTGTGTTCAACAACATGTTATTTTACTGTCTTTGGGAAAGAAGTGATTCTGTGAGAGAGCAGATTCAACAGACTCAGTTAATATTTACATCCAAGAAATGAGCTGGTCCTTTTACTGACCTCTGAAAAATGAAGCTGGATTTGTTTGAGCAGGGCATTTTAAAGGTTTAAAAAAAATCCTATTTGGTAATATTATGCAATAATGAAGGCATACACAGCATCTGGACCTGCATGCTCTGTTGGTAAGTGCCTGCCTGTTCAGAGGGGCACAAATTTCCTGGCACCGATGAGAGTGATACCTCAGGGCTTTTTGAGGATTAAGCCTTGGTTCCCTGTACTGACATTCTCCATAAAGGTCAGTTAGCTTTTCCCATGTTCCCTGTCAAACTCACTGACACTGAGCCCCTCTCCTTTGCTAAAGATGATTCAAGCCCTGGAATATGCCCTTGACTAAGGAGCTATTTTGGTTTCAGAACCAGCTGTTTTTCTGGTGCAAATCATTGTAGCTCTGATTTAAGTCAAAGGAGATGAATTTGGCTTTGATGGTAAAACCTCCACCCTCCTCCCAGGTGGGTCTGTTGTCCCTACACTGCTAATTGCTCCCAAGAGCAATCCCTGTCCCCCAGCTCCATTCCATGCCACCTGCAGGGATGAAGCCTCTCCTTCAGCCCCCAGGCTTGCCAGAGCTGTGCTTTGCTTGTTTCTTTGATAAAATCACATTCATCTTTGAGAAGATTCTTACACCTCATCCCTCCCTTCCTTCATGGTCAAAGAAATCTCCCTCTTGGTCCATATCTCTGCAAAACAATATAGGAGAACCAACCAAAACAGAGTGGGGGGCTTTAACGAAACATATCTTCATTGTATAGCTGGATAACTTGAGCTTGGCAGTATCTGGTGAGTAGCCCAAGGTCATAAAGAAAAATCTGCGTCAGAGCCTGCAATTATATCCAGCTTTCCTGAAACTCAGACCCTTATCTTAGTCATTAGAGCACCTATAACAGCTCTTTTCTACACTTCTCCCTGCATGTACTAATGAATTGTACATATTTAACAGTTTCAGTCATGAACTCTTTATTTCATACTCAGATGCTGCCAGAAAAATCCATGTTTTCTCTTTACTAAGGCAATGGAATCATATACATCTGATGAAATTTGGCTTCTTCAGCTAATGGACCAGCAAAGCTTTTTCTGTTGCAGCATTTTCCTTCGTTCTTGAAATCGGTGCTGAGACAAGTCCATTTGTGTGACATGTTCTTATAAACTGGGATCATGAATGCAAAACCCAGACTTCTTAGATCAGTCTGAGCATACCAGACATTCTCCAGGTCAGTATTTGGAAAAAGCTGTCACAGGCAGCTTATAGGGCAGGAGTGGATTTCATACACATGACTTATAACCTAGTTTTAGCGTAGGAATATCTGAAACATGTATCAGTGATTCATTTGTTCAAAGACTGAGTCTTGAAACAAGAAAATGGCCTTGCTGATTGTGTTTCTGTGCTTTCTAGTATGTGTCATGGAAAAAATTGACTGTCAGGCCAAACTTTGCCTCCAAAGGAGGTCATATTCCTTTAGCACCTGTTGATTAACAAAATACCTGAAAGTCCCTTCCTTAATTTTAATTATTAAGCATGATTGAAACCTATCTGTGTATTTCTAAGAGTTGCTGGAATGCTGAGATAGTAGATATTTACCTGTTCTGGCCTGCTGGGCTGGAAGAATCCAGAAGTTTGTTTACATTAAGATTCCCATTCTGATGAAGTTTTCCCAGAAGACTCGACAGCGGGAGGGTGTTATATCTGTGAATGTCCTGATCAGCAGTGCACTGCTCTCCCAGACCTCCTCAGGGCTGTCAATTTTTGTCATTGCAGTCTCTCAGGACCTTTTCTAGTACAAAGCCTCTCACACCCAGGAGGAAATGTCACCTGGGTGGGATTATGTGACAGTGACAGGCTGAAGTGGCAGCACTGTGGACAGTGGAAAACTCTGATGGGCCGTGATCCTGTGGCAAACACCAGGTTTAAAACAGTGTATGAGCTACCCAGTGGAACTGCATGGAGTTGGATGACACCCTGGCTTTCCCTCCAAGACCCTGTAGTGCAGAGGGAGCTGTCCATGGGTGGTGGTGCAGGAGGGCAGAGGTGCAGAAGGAAAGAGGCCATGGCCTGGTACCACAGAATGTGAGCTATGAGCTCATCTGCAGAGGAGTCTGGCTAAAAACGTCTCACCTTCAGTCCCAGAACTTGCTGGGTTGGATTGGGCCAATGAAGACGTGTAGGGGCCCAGGGTGAGCTGTGCCCTCAGGGATGCTGCATGTCAGCATCCCCCCATGTCAGCACAGGAAAGCAAAGCTCTGTTGACGTGGAGAATACGAGTCTGGAGCCAGTTACATCAGCTCTGCCCAGGCTGCCAGGCTTGTTATGGCAGAAATGCAGGATTTCAGCACTGCTGTTCAAGGTTCATGAGCTTTTCAAGAGAATTGTCAGTGCAGGCAAGTGCTGATTTCACTGACTAAAAAATGGTGTGGTAGGGAACATAAATCAGCAGGTTAGGATTTTATTTCTGAACTGGAAAATGAATGTTTGCCTTGTGATTTCCCAGCTTAAACTTTATGTACACATCACTCAAATTTTTTTCATTATTGCTATAATTTAATTGTGGGATTTACTTTTACTCTTTGGAAAAAATCAAACCAAACCAAAACCAAAACACCACATCAACCTTTCAGTTCTGTTATTCACAAGAAAATTTGCTAGCAGGATATGCGCACTTATTAAATTAGAATGTTTATTAGTTGCTCATTACTCCTTCAGCTATGAGAGGAAGTTTTCTTTTTCTCTTCTTTCCCAATTTGATTCTGTCTGGGAAAGCTGATAAAATCTGGCTTTTAAATTGCAATTTCTCCTCTTGTTTTTAGCAGACTTGGTGGTTGCAAATGAAAGGTGACCACAGAGGGAGTGGCTAAAGTGTCATTATTGTACAAGCTGATGATCATTAGTCACAGTATATATTGGGAAAGTCTCCTCATAATTTTATATGCCATAAAAATAGTTTGGTTTTGCTCTGAGTCCACAAAATTGCTGTTTCAGCTGGATATTTGTTGCAGCTTGCTGCATTACAAAATCTTTGGTCATCTGGATAGTATTTCTGTAGCATGGGTGAGAAGTCATGGTAGTAGCTCTAAAGCTTTATTAGGAAGAAAGTTCCACAGTTACTGTTTAGCATGGGATAAACTAGGAAAGGAAGTAGTTTATTTGTTAGAAATACCAACACTATAATTTTATTCTTTTTTTGGACATCCTTTCTACTGACATCATATATAAAAGCCCTTCCAGTAGGAGCTTTGTAGATGCAAAATATCATAGGTAAAAAATGTATGGGAACATCCTTGTCTAGCTTTCCCTTCCAGAAAAGTTTCACATTTTCTGAAATGCTGCATGCATGTGGATGTGCAACTGAACATGCTAAGAGCTCTCTGAAATACTTCTCATGCTGCTACAAATATACACATTACTAACAACTTGCATTATTGACAACACTGTTGTCTACTGTACTCATTTCAAAAATAATGGTTTTGTGTAATTCTCAGCAATATGATACAAACATAACCCCTGTAATGAAAACTGGTTCAAAAAGGGACTGAAGACCTCATTGTTTGGTCGAATACATAATCTGCTGACTGCTCTGTTCAATTTGGGCTTCAGACTGTAAACTCCTGGGTCAGGTTTTTTATAATCTTGGTGTGAGCTGACTGATTGAAGCACAGACAATGGAAGGGCAAGCCAAAGGCTCCAGATCTTACTGGCATATTGTTATATCAGATTCCCACTTTTAATTTACTGAAAAAAATATGTGTTTAACTCATGAGATGGGGAAGAAGAACACAAAACTGTGATTTTAATGGAGACAGGTGGTAGTCTGAATCTGCAGCACCTGGAAACAGAGAGCCAAGAGATGTGAACCAACTGATCCTCCCAGGGAAGTGTTCATTTCCAGACCTGTCCCTCACTCACACCATCAGTTCTGTGGCTCCCAATTCCCAGCTAAGTAAGGTGAGCTGTAACATAGAGAGGAGAGAGATGATCCCAGCTCTTTCTGAGTAAAGCAGAGATTGGCACAGCTGTAGTGACAGAATTCCCCCTTTGTGCTACTGATGTGGCCTTTTTTCTGAAGAAATGGCAAGATTGTCTCTTTGGGGATGGATCCTGTTTAAGGAACTTCCTATCCTGCAGTAAGAGTGGGGAAGGAAAGATGTGCTGGCACAGCACTAAAATTTTTCTCTTAAAATATTTTATAATTAAAAAAAATGCAGTGCACTCACTGAAACCTAAGGTGATGATAAATGTCTCATTTTGAAAATTGTGGCAGATTTTCCCTTTGATAACTCCACACTTAAAGAAAATATAGTAATTTTCTTTTCTTCTTTTCTTCTTTTTTTTTTTGTAATTTAGGCTGACTCAAATTATTGGTATGCAACAGCTTGATTTACTCAAGGCATTTTTATGTCTGCCCTCTGAAAAATGTTACTTGTCTAATTTATTCAACTAATTCAAACTAGGAAATCTGCCAAATTCCTGAAAATGCTTCAGTGACAGGAAATTATTACATTGTGACTTCTCTAACTCGAATGGTGTTTTTATTTAGCCTGCTCATAGCTTTAAAGAGTAGACAGCAACTTGTAGCTTTGACTGATGGTTTCTTTGGCACATGGATAACTTTGGCATATTTGAGGCACTGGGACTCTCCTGCAAGACAAGCAGGCAGTGACACACAGCTCATTCAAAGGACAATTCTTTGATGTCCTCTGTGACCCAAACAGGAGAACTGGCCTCACCCACAGGCCAGCCTGTACTTATCCAAGCTCCTTGCTCCATCATAACTTTCCCCAGTCCTAACGGGCTGGGTGAAGGAGGACACTGTGTTCCTTACCCTGCTTCCAGCCTCCCTGCTATGCAAAAGCAGAGGCTTGAGTGTGGCTGCAACAATGTTCTCTCTAATCTGTGCAGGTTTCAGTCTGAAGGGAGTCCCTGATGGCCAAACAACTCATGACATTATAAAATACCCACTTTTGAGTCTGTGTTGACACACAGACATTTCATGGTCTTCAGTAACACTTGACTGGCACACTCTTCTTCGATGCCAGCACACTCATTCTGATCATGGCAGACTTCTGCCTAAGAAATGCCAATAAAGAGAGATTATTTCTTACTACTGCCTGCTGACAGCAGGGTTTTTAATATCCTGGTCCAGCGCTAGTGAACTCCTGTTTAAGTGGCTGTCTTTTCTCCTAATCCTATTTGTAACTTGCCAGGTGTAGTTT
The DNA here is from genome assembly GCA_013398075.1 of Notiomystis cincta. Taxonomy (NCBI): domain Eukaryota; kingdom Metazoa; phylum Chordata; class Aves; order Passeriformes; family Notiomystidae; genus Notiomystis; species Notiomystis cincta. The sequence goes on along the minus strand of VZRX01019469.1, from coordinate 129,876 downwards.
ATAAATGGTCAGCACTATCTTAGGTACTTCACATAGTTTATAGTATATATACTTTTTAACTACACTGAATTTACCGCACTGAATATACTTCAATGCTAAAGCAGATAATGAACCATTTCACAGCTATTTTTTCAAACTTATGCTTCAGAACTAAAGGAGAACATTTACTTTTTGATATGCTTCCAACTAATTTAATCTGCATGTCTGCCTTTCTGTTTCAAATTTGGGAAAACAATAGGAACCCTCTGTAAGATCTGTGGTTTGCTTCTGTGTTTGAGTATGCAGAACCATTCAGTGTCAAGTTGCTGGGTTTTTTTGCCCTTGCATATGAGTATCAACATTTAGTGAAGGCCTAATTTTTTAGGCTATATAGAAGATATATTTACATCAAAGTACCGAGTGTGCACACAAAAATGGCACCTGTAACCAGGCATTTCCTCATTTCAATTCCATTTCCTTATGCAGACAGTTGCTTAAACAGGCAGCTGGCTGACTGGAATGGTTCTCTGATGGTGAGTGATGAATCCATTAATGTTTTAATACATACATTTCAGAATATGAGAGCTGCAGACAAGCAGAGTTGCATTTTTACAGGAATATTTGCCTGTGCTTATATCCCCAAGTGATGGAGGCCTGCAGTTATTCAGTGCAGAACATAACCAATGTTTCACTAAAAAGGGTTTCCACTCAAACGACTCTCTGAACAGATTATTTTGTGTTAGGACTGTCTGATCAGCATCACACTACTTATCTGGAGAAAGAGTTGCTCTTGTGAAGTGATGCTGATTGAGGGAAGCTATAAAACAGGAGTAAAAAATCCCAACTGACATGAAAGAGGTGTGATGGGAGCAACTCCTCACCACTGACTATAGCACAAGAATTCAGGATAGCTAAGAGAAGTATTTGGGCCATTTTTAAACTTTTTCACTTGCTGCCCAACTTCATTGTGATATACCTCAAAGCACCAGAGGTGCATACACAGGTAAAAAATTGATTAAAGAGATAAAAAGTCTGCTAGAGGGTATGAGCCTTCAGCTGGTGAATCCTTAAGCTGCAGATTGCTAGAAACTAGGAGGGCACATCTATTTTTACCTCGCTTACATCCTTCTTAAAAGCACCCACTGATCAGTCATGCATCTTCAAGTGGTGTGTTGGCAGGGGCAGATGTTCAGAGCAAAATAGCTGCTCACAGCTTCCAGCTGATGAGAGACTTCCTCAAGTGGTGGTAGCTTCTGGATCTTTGTGCTCAGTGTCTTTGGACTTTTCCTCTGCTAATTTCTTGGCAGATTGTCTAAGTGACAGAATTTGTGCTTTCTGCTGTCCTCGTGTACTAAGAATTGTACCAGGCACAGATCCTGGGAAAGGAACTGGGAAAGCCACAGGGTCTCTGCCACATACTCAGGCATCAAGCCCAGCTATCAAGTGCTATCTCTGGACAGCTGTGATGTGATTTAGTAGATGCCAAAATCTTTTCTTCTCAGATCGTTCCCCCCAAAGCTTCTTCAATTACCCTTCACTGGTAAGCGTCATGAAAATCATGTGAGGAAATAATTACAAAATACACAGACCGGAAAAAAAAAAAAAAAAAAAACAGAAAAGGAAAACAGATGGAAAATCAGCCTGGACTTTGGGAGCATCGCAGCTCCTCGACGATTTCATTTCCTTGGGTGCCCCCTCGTGTCCATCACCAGTGTAGCCGAATGCTACAGTTTGGACTGACACAGGCAAAAAAAGGACGTATCCACTTGCTGTCACCTTATAAGGTTAATTCATTTCGAAATCCTTTTTTCCACCCATCTGTCTAGTAACCCTATGACTTCATCTCCAAAGTGTAAATTTGCAGGTTGAGTGCATAGTTTATGCCTTATCTTGGACCGTCCAAAACCAAAAAAGGCTTCCTCTGCTTGTCTTTTGCCTCTAGTTTTGTGCATTTTCAAACTTCTTGAGTGACTTCATCAACCCTCTTAGGCACGATTTTAAGAGGAACAATTCCAGCTGAAACTCCAGAAAGCTGAGGATGCTCACAGAAGCTGATCAAATTAAGGGATTAAACTTTGTTCACCCCACATGAAAATATTTCCCACGTGGGCCGGTGTGTTGAGAAACTCAGTTACCAGACAGTTGAGTTACAACCAAAAAGCCAGAAAAGCTCTGTTTTTTCTGCCATATGACACTGAATTATCTGCTTCCAATCTTTATGTTCATAGAGGAGGATCCATCTCTTGTGGAAGTCATCAGCTTGCCCTGGTATGTTCCCTGCTGGGCTGCACAGCATTTGCAGGAGCAGAGCAGGATTCCCTCACACTCCAGCCTGGATTTGTACAGCCCATTTGTATTCTTCCTGATGTTGTAAAAAAAATTATAGTAATTTTCAAGCAAATGAGAACAGTTCCTCTCTTTGAAACCTCAACAACTGAATGTCAAAACCTCCCACAGGTGGATTGTATTTGATGTTTTTGGAGGCATAGCAGGAAGGAAATGGGTCGGTCTGGGCTAACAGACATCCTGATCACCTCTTTTTGGCACACTTAGGAGTGAAAATAAGAGGTATTAAACATGAGTAGGTAAAATGGAAAACAGGTCCTTTCCTCCTCTTAACTAAAAGGGCAAAATAATGCAGAGAAAGAAACTTTGTCAATCCAATTTTTTAAATGACCAGCTCTTACTCTCAGGCTTAGGACAATTGACTAAAAGGTTGTTATTTTTTTAGCCTAAATAGACTGATCCATGGGTTATTCATTCAGCAGGCTCAATGCTATAGGTCAAAAAAAGTTTAGTTAATCCTCTAGCAAGCAGAAAGGGCAGGGAGCTTACAGAAGTGAAAAATTACTTATATTTTGCCTGGTAGAAAACAGTCCTATGGAAATGCTGGAAATATTTAAGGGGTATTGTATATGAAAGCTTTCATGAGTGGGAGGCAAAGACTGAAGTCTTCTGGATTGGGAACCCATTTTATTTCATCATCATTAACCTCACCTTATAAGAAGATAAAAATTAGAACACACATCCTTCTTCAGCATGACATTAAATGGAATTCTTTCTTTGGACAGCAGCTGTATCTTATGCTCTCAGAAGGGCCCTCTGCTGCTCACATTCAAAGTGAAACACTCTGAACTTGTTTGGGACTCATGGAAAAGTCTTGCAACTTAATTGAAGCACCAGCAATTTTCAAAGGGATGTAAAACCTAAGTCCTCATGGGACAGGACTACATTAGTCCCTACCTAAGTGAGGTAAGAAGAAACTTTTAAATGGAAAGGTATTTCAAAACTGCTCACTGCAGGATTTCTTGTGTTCATGCTGGCCTTTGTCAAAGCTTATCAGGGATTGTTTATCAGGAATATAATTTTCCCCTGATATTATCTGCACAGTGTATAATTTTGTGAGATCATGCTTGGCTACTGTAGCACTCATTATCTCAGCATCAACATGAGGAACTTCAGGAAGGAAATAACTTCCAGAAGCAGAAGGAATCTGGAGAGACCCAACATTCTTATTTTAACAAATACAACTCTTGTGAATAGAGTAAAAAAAAAAAAAGAAGACCAACTGTGTACATAGTGGTACAATTTCCATTATGATATTGTTATTTTTCTTTTCAAAAGCACAGAACCTTACAGATTTTACATCATTTATGTAAATTTACATTTACATAACATAATTTCAAGCCTTTAAGATGCTCAGCTTTCTGAGTGGAATAATATTGCTTAGTATGCGCCCCAGTGTGCCTCTGAATGTGCAAATCATTTTGTACCATGTACCCAGTCACTTCATGGAGGTCTGTACCTGATACCTGGCTGCATCTGAGTCATTTGGTGGAAGACAGATACTGATATTCTGATACTGATATTGAATTTTATAAGGTGAAAATTTCTGCTTCTGCATTAATTGTGCATTTCAAAAGCCAACAGATGGAAGTCTGTACAAACATCCAGCTACAGCAGCTATTCTGCTCAGCTTCCTTCCCATCTGTGTTATGGTGCTGATTTGCTACATGTGGGCTGAGTGCTAAAGTGAGCAATAACTTGGATTAAAAACTGAGTTCTTTGATTCAGGGATTCTATGAATCATTGAGGATATCGACCCCTTGGAGCTAGTCCAGAGGAGGCCACTGAGATGATTAGAGGGATGCAGCACCTCTCCTACAGGGAAAGCCTGGGGGAATGGGGGTTGTTCAGCCTGAAAGAGAGAAGGTTTTGGAGTGACCTAATTGCAGCATTCCAGTACCAGAAAGGAGAAAGATGGAGAGAGACTATTTACAAGGGCCTGGAGTGACAGGGCAAGGGGGAATGGATTCAAAGTGAGACAGAGTAGGTTTAGATTAAATACTAGCAACAAATTCTTTACTGTGGCCGTGCTGAGGCCCTGGCACAGGGTGCCCAGAGCAGCTGTGGCTGCTCCATCCCTGGGAGTGTTCCAGGCCAGGCTGGATGGGGCTTGGAGCAACCTGGGATGGTGGAACGTGTCCTTGTTCGAGACACGGGGATTGGAACTAGATGATCTCTGAAGTCCCTTCCAAACCAAACCATTTTGTGATTCTACAATAATAAACAAAAGTTTCAAAGCACCAAACTTAAACATTATGCTGCCTTTGTCAGGCAGGGCTCAAAGTGTTTTAACGAATTAAATTCACTAGGCTTCAAAACTTTCATCTCAGCATTACAGAACGAGCGAATAGATACGACTGATGAATTTGACTGATGCCCAGAGGGTGCTGAAGCCCTGGCACAGGCTGCGCAGAGAAGCTGCGGATGCCGCATCCCGGGGAATGCTCAGGGCCAGGCTGGACGGGGCTTTGAGCAGCCTGGTTTGGTGGAAGGGGTCCCTGCCCAGGGCAGAGGGCTGGAACCAGGGCTTGAGGGCCGAAGAGCAGCCCCGGAGAAGGCGCTCCCGGAGAGGCGCGGGCCGGGCGGGCCGTGAGGGAGGAGCGGGCGGTGTAGGAAGAGAGGGTGTTGCGGGCACGGGGGACTTGGCAGAAGGGGAAGGGTGGTGGAAGAGGCGTAAACAGGCCGGGTGAAGGGGCTGTGAGCGGTGTGGGGTCAGGGTAGAGCACAGGGATGAGCGACCCAGCGGAAAAGGAACTGAGGGTGCTGATCGACAGTGGCCGAACTTGAGCGCAGGGTGTGCCCAGGTGGGTAAGAAGAGCAGGAGCATCCCGGCCTCTATCAGGAACAGTGTCCAGCAGGACCTGGGAACTGATCGTCCCCTGGGCACTGGTGGGGCCACACCTCGAGTGCTGTGTCCAGTTCTGGACCCCTCAATTCGGGAAGGATGTTGAGGGGCTGGACCACATCCAGAGAAGGGCAACAGCTGGTGAAGGGTCTGGAACACAAGTCTGGGATGGTTTAGCCTGGAGAAGAGGAGGCTGGGGGAGACCTTACCACTCTACAACTCCTTGACAGGAGGATGGAGCCAAGTGGGGGTCGGGCTCTGCTCCCAGGGAACAAGTGACAGGAACAGGGGACACAGTCTTTGTCTGCACCGGGGGAGGTTTATGCTGGACATTAGAAAGAATTTCCTCATGGACAGGGTGATTAGGCATTGGAATGGGCTGGCCAGGGCACTGGTGGAGTTACTGTCCCTGGAGGTGTTTAAGGAAAGGCTGGACATGGCACTCAGTGCCATGGTCTGGTTGACAAGGTGATGTTCAGCCATAGGTTGGACTCAGTGATCTTAGAGGTTCTTTTCCAACCTAATTGATTGTGTGATTCTGTGGGTTCAGGGACAGGACATGGGGATGAGAGAACAGTGGGCAGTGTGGGGAAAGGGACAGGGAGATGCTGTGCCAGAGGGTGGGGCTATGGGGATGCTGCTTGGGGGAGTGAGGACAATGTATAGGGGAGATAAGGACACTGTGCTGGGAGATAAGGACAGTGTGTAGGGAAAAGGGTGCTGTGCAAAGAGGTGTGTGGGACAGACTGTGGAAAACAGTGCTGTGCAAAGAAGGGGTATGGATGGTGCATGTGGGAGCTACTGCTGCACAGAGTGGAAATGGGAGAGGCAGTGCATGGGGAGAAGGAGAGTGTGCTGTGCAGGGTGAGACAGAAATGGGGTGGAGGAGGCTGGGGCAGGTAGGAGAAAAGAGCTGTGCAGGATGAGAGAGATGCAGGATGAGAGTGTGATGGAGTAAATGTGTGAGGGACTGGAGCAGGTGTGTAAGAAAGTTTGGGGCTCTGTTGAAGGGTTGGGTGCACAGGAAAGGGGGAGGTAGATGAACTTATTTGGGATAGAGGACAGGAAAGGATGAGGTGGATGTTTAATGGGTAGGGGGAACATGTAGAGACACAGAGTCATTGATGGAAGAGAAACAGGCTGGATGTGAAGGGTCAAGAGTCTCCTGTCAGTAGATGGGTTGGGGTGATTGGTGAATGCTCTGGAGGATAAAACATGGAAAAAGGCCATGTCAAGAAGACACAGTGTTTGGAAGGTGACAGAAGGAAAATGGGGAAGGATGGGAAAGGATGCAGTGTTTGAAAGGGGAGAAATGGACAATCTATATGAGTAATGTGTATAAGGAGAAAAAAACATAAACAAAAGCATGAGGAAGAGCTTAGTAGTGAAACAAGAGGCTCTGATGGATTGTATAGCTGTGGGGAAGAAAGAGGAGTTGTGGTGCAGAATGCAGCACTGCAAATTGGAGTTTGGGAGTTTACTGTAGGCTAGGATTTGTCTGATGCCATTCCTGTCTTCCAACTCAGGGTGCTGGCATTACTTTTTTATAGCTTATGAGCAGCTCTTGCATCCTTCACTTGTTCCTGTTGTGATGTGGAGTCTACATTTTTGAGGGCTTGTTCTGCTTTTTCCCTCCCACCCAAAATTATGCAGGACAGATGGCATGCAAACTAGAGTGTGTTTTGGGATGCTTTTATCCTTTAAAAAATCAAAAGAAAAAGAGAGAAATGCACCATACTGGGGCTTTTTTACTCTTCTGGATGAATTGCACAGTACTTTACAAAATTTTTTTAAGGGAAAACCTTTCTTTTTTGTGTAAGTCCTGAGATGCTGCTGTTGGCTGATCTTTTTTTCCTGGATAGTACATTAATTCTTTGCTCTTGTATAGCTAGTTAGTTACCTGCTACATGTTACTCTGAAAGAACAAAGTCTATTGCTCATGAAGACAGACAGGCACGCTAAAGGTGGTGGGTGTGTGAAAATGAAGATGTGATTGCAGCACATTCTCACATGCCCATGGTGGCTTTATCTGGCTGGCACAAGGTGAGGTTGCAGGGGCTTCACTGTGTGTTTGTACTGTGATCTTCTGGTGTGTGCACTTGGGGAAAGTGTTGTTTGTGGAAATGACAGAACAGCACTTTAGGAACGAGGCTGTTTGTAGGTTTGTTAAATTACTGCAAAGATGAGTGAGGGTGAGGCCCTGGCACAGGTTGCCCAGAGCAGCTGTGGCTGCCCCATCCCTGGGAGTGTTCAAGGCCAGGTTGGATGGGGCTTGGAGCAACCTGGGATAGTGGAAGGTGTCCCCACCCATGGTAGGGGGTTGGAAATAGATGATCTTTAAGGTCCCTTCCAATCCAAATCATTCTGTGATTCTGTGAGTGCAGGCCCTGTTTCACACCAGAAATATTTTAAGGAAATTAGAATATGAGTGGCTTGCTGGTACAATTCTCTATATTCCAAAACAGGTGCATTTGTCGTGAACAATTTTTTTTGTCAACATAGACCAAGTGATGCAAGCCAATCTGAAAAGATGTAATTGTGTGGCAGTAACAGTGTCTTCATCATGTGTATTTGTCTATATGTGTTTATGATTGATAAAAATCCTCTGGAATGGGGAGCAAAGTAATTTACTGTGTAACAAGGACATTGTATCTCTACAAAGGGCGGAGAATTTACAAGGAATGTATATTTCTTTGAAATCAGAAACAATGTACTTTCTGAAAGTAACATTTTCTGGTAAGTTGCGCCTTTCAGTGACTTCTGATTATATTAGTAAATTTCCACCAAAATTACCTGTTTTTAACACCTTTTCCTGTCATCTTTATCAGCTCTTTCGGTCTGGCCCTGAGGGATTTCTTATGTCTGAAATGCCTTGGTCTGAGGCTCCTTGGACTGTGGTCTGATGATCTCAGACAGCCTTCCTGTGTGGAGATTTGCAGTGTCAGAGGTGCCTGGGGTGCTGGCTTTGAGTCCCTGGCTCATGGTTAGTAGGGCTGGGTGTCTTGGAGAACGTCATTTAAGGTTTGCAAAGGATGAGGGATGTCAGGTTCTTTATTGCAGGGCTGGGAATTGAACAGTGCCTTTTGTGTTTGTGGAGTTCAAAACTGCTGGTTGTGCAACAATATTCTTCAAATCCTTTCAGGATCCACAACAGCTTCTATTTGTATGTTAGTACATATTGAATACAGATGCCTTTATTATTAATTTATTTTCACCTTCATAATAAAAAAGCAAAAGGGAGTGGAAAGCACTGAGACACTGATTTCTCCTTTTTACATTTAGCAAAACCTTTTCTTTTGCCAAGCTGCATGTTAAGATTTCAGAATCTTCCATCTGTTTATGGAGGGAGTGAGTCCTGCACTTCTCTACATTAACATAAAGTGGCCAAGTCCTTTCTGATAAGTCAAGTAGAATCCCTTATAAAACATCGAAAATCCCTTCTTTTATCCTCTTAGGGTTGGAGGAAGGTGTGAGATCACAGTTAAGTTTTTTCTGGCAGTATTTGCATTGAGCTAATTATGTTCCTGGTGTAGGAAGCCTCAACACTGATGCCTTTCACAGAGGAGTTTGGTGTAGCCAGTGTCTTCCAGTGCAGGTGTGTCTGTTTCTTTCCATTGTTGTGATGTTTTAGCAACTGAGCTTTTGGTGTGCTGAGAAAGCATGGGCTTTGCTTGGCTGTGAATGAGGGGTTTTGCTTTTCTCTGGATGAAGTCTTGGGAAAATGCAGGCTAGTTAAGTGTGTTGGACAAATGGATGGAATCATAGAATCATTTAGGTTGTAGGAGAACTTTAGGATCATGGAGTTCAACTGTTGACCCAGCACTGAACCGTGTTCCTGAGTGCCACATCTACATGCACAGGATGAAGGCAGAAGTAGTGAAGGACAAACCAGGTGTTCTGCACAGGTAAATATAGGGTAACAATGCTTTTTGGCAAAGTGGCTTGCCTTGCAGATCCTTTGGAACTTTCTAAGGAAGTTGGTAAGTGGGAAAAGCAGATAGTTAAATGTTCAAAGGAAGGTCAGCAAGATCCTTCACCAGAAGCCATTTTGGTAAGTGGACAAAACAGAAAGTTGGATTTTCAAAGTAGGGTCAGCAAGATCCTTCACCAGAAACTTTTGTAGAATCTGAGCTATCATTGATAAGGAAAAGTCTTTACAGAGCAGAGTAGCTCTTCAAATGATAACAAATATAGCCTAGAATGTACTGAAGGAGGTGCCAGTGAAATTCCATATAATATGGACTGATGATCTGGAAAACAGGTGAATGGTGAGTTAATGAGGTTTGTGGGCAACACTAAATTATTTTGGGTAGTAAAGACTGTAGAAGGACCCATCGCTTTCAGTGGATGGATGGTAGGGTAGCAGGTGGGATCAAGAGTTGCTGTGAGAATTGTTCCTTTCTTCCACGTGTAGGATAGTTCCTTCTACATCTAGACTGGCTAGGATAACATTGGAAGGAGATCCCTAGGACTTAATGGATAGCTTTATAAAAACAAATGGCTTAGTGTTCATTCATGGTACAAAAAAACCTGAGTGGGGAGGGGAATGTTAGACGTTAAAAGAGCATGTGCAGCATGTTTGTACCCTGTTATATATCCACAGTGTTACCTCCAACTGAAGTGCTGTGTGCAGTTCTGGTGGGTTTCTCTTTTCTTCCCCCTCCCTGGGAAAACTTCTCATAGAACTAGAAAAGATACAGAGAGGATGATGGAGTGATTAAGAGGAGAGCTTCCTGAAGAGTTTCTCAGTTAGAATGACTGAATAGACTCAGCCTCTTCAGGCTGGAAAAGAGATGATTGAATGGGGCCATAGTAGAGATCTGTAAATGCAGTAGAATAACACAGCAAGGATGAGTGGCTGCTCAGGGTCACATAATGCAAAAGCTAGGAGTGCTAAGAAATCTAGCTGATTGCAGAGGTAGTGGGCAGGAGGTTCAGAAGCATTACAAGGTTTTGCTTGTTTGGTTTTGTTTTTTACAGAAAAAAACTCCATGTGAATGTGAAGTTGTGGATGTTAAAAGTTTACATGAGTTTAAAATGATTGGGCAGACAGAATAAAAACGTGATGTGGCTATTACGAAATACATTGTTTCTGTGTCAGGAAATCCTTGAGCCACAGACCTCTAGAGACCTGGAGTTTATATGACAGAACTATCACAAGCTCTCATCCTGTGTTTTGTGTTACCCTTGTAGGCATGTATATTAATGGACTTTCTCATTCAGGGGTAGGATACTGGACTAGTCTTCCACTCTGATTTGGCACAGCTGTTCTTTTGAGTCTTCACAGGAAGATCATGTTCTTTGAGCTTTACAGAGCTAATCCCACCATTCCTTTCAATGCTGTCTGTGTGAAGGAGTGGCAAATCAGCTCTTCTTGCAAGGTACCTGTCACCTCCTGGGTTATGAGCTTGTAAGTTCTTTCAGTAACAAGGGAATAACCCCTTCAAGCTCTAGAACGGGCTTCCATGTTGTGTTGTGTTGACCTTTTGAGAGGAAAGTCCTCTGAAGGCTTTGGTATGCCCCATACTGGTCTAGTTGTAGTTCTTAATTCTGTTGTGAGTGGTCACAGTCAGGAAGGAATCCAACCTCAACACTTTACCCTAGCTATGTTAGTGTCTTGAAGCTTGTGAAGACCTTGCCTTAAAATTTGGTTTCTGAACCTGACTGATTTGACCCTGGATAAGTCAGGTATTAGTGGAGAAGGGCTGTCATGCCTATTTGAGCTCCAAGGAACTCTGCTGATTGCACAGGAAGTGTTTGAGGCATGTACTTTTCCTAGCTGAGTCTAGTTTTGAACAGTAACTATTCACTTTATAATTGATAGCCAGTTCAGACTAGCCTAAGAGATTGTTCTCTGTGACTTCTTAACTAACTTGGAGAGCTTTTGAATCCTGCTAATTGGAATGAATGCGTCTTGCTTTCTATTTTTCTTCATACCCAAGTTTTTCACAGATGCCTATTAGTCACTACATTTGAGCACATCCCAGCTGGAAGTACAGCAGTACTTCTAGAGTAGAGGGTTCTCCCTTTCCAATTGCATCCTGGAAGATGGAGTTACACTGAGCCCTTTGCCAGTTTGCACTGGTTTGGTGGCTGCTGCTTTTGTAGAAAGGCAAGTTAAGAGTTGTGGGCCATGTCTGAAGGTGTGGAGTTCTCTGATTGCTCTTTCACTGTGTCTGGGTGGGAGTCCCCTGTCTTGTGGTAGTTGTTGGGAGGAACTGTTTTCACAAGTATTTTCTTTGAAGCTGACAGGGGAAAAACTGAAGCTGAAGAGAGTGACAGAAAGCTGAGCATGGAGCAAACCTGACAGCCCAGATCCCTCTTCAGGTTTTTGTCTAAAGAAGCTGAGAAAGGTGAAGTCTGGAACTTCAGGAGAAGGAGAAGAAAACAGTCCCACTTGGGAAGGTTGATGTGCAGGCAGCACAGCAGCAAGCTGGAAGATGTAACTGAGAAATAACAGCACAAAGAAATGATGCTGCAAGCTGTACTGAGCTTGTGATCCTCAAGCACACTGTCTGGGGAAGCTCATCTTTTGTTCCAGAAATTGCCTTTAATTGCTTGGTAGTAAGTTGAGAAAAAAAAAGGCATCTGATAAACTTCTTGGTCACAAACCAGGTACTGCTGGCTCTTGCTGTCTCTGGGGTTCCCCCAAGGCTGCCCATGGCCCAGGACCCTACACCACACCTCAGGGATGTCAGCCCCTGCCCCAGGGACTGCACAGCAGAGTCAGCCTCCAGCTCCCCACAGCCTTGCCCTGCCCATCCACGGGCCCTGTAGAGCCAGGCTCATGTCCTGTCTGGCCTCAGCCCATCCCTGTGGCCCTATTTGGACATTCTGGGGCTCTGTCTGACCTTGTTCCCTTTGCTGGGCCTGACCCTGACCCCCACGTGCAGTCTGAAGTCCTGCCTGGCCTCAGCCCATCCCTGGACCATGGAGGTACCCAATGCTCTCAGTTCTGCCTGTCCCTGCCCTGCTACAGAATTCAGGGTCACAACTCTAGTGAAAATTAAAATGAGAATTATTAGTAAGTCTTTTAACTTACTTTTACTTAGTGACTAAGCCTGGAGGTTTTAGGGCAGTGACAAATACAGACACAGCCACAGGAACAGAGTTCTGCAGTGGGCACTGACAGCACCAGTTCTTCTTCAGCACTGAGTCAGGATCACTGGCTCTGCTACAGCAAACATGCATTAAGACTCAGCATCTCCAAATGTACATGAGCAGTGCACTAATTTGAGGCTGGTGGGAGGTTATCTTCTTGCTTTTGCTCATATGGGGAAAGGGAAGTTGTGAACTAGTAATCCTTAACACACCAAAAAGTGTTTGTTAAAATTTTTGGTGTAGGAGGTTCCACAACATTTGTAAGTAGCCTGCTTCAAATTCTAGAAAATCAAGGAAGAGTTTATTTCTACTATTACAGGGTTTTTTTGCAAGTAAATTATAACAAACTTACTACAGAGACCCATTAGCACTGCCACAAATGCTGACTGTGTACTCTCACTCTGCAGTGTCCTGTGACAGCTTTAAGGTATCTTTAGGTCTTTAGTAAAGCTGTGGTATGCTCAAGGTTTCAGGTGCACCTGTGGAAGCTTACTGAAGTATTTTCTATACTATTTTAATCTTAAAATCTTTGTTTTTACATCGAGGCATGTGAGCTATATTGACTTCACATGCAGAACTTGACAAGAGTTTGCCTTGATCTAAATATTTGTCTTTTGGGGATTGTGGAAATGAAAAGTTATGGTCAGCAAACTGGAAATAAAAGAGGGTCTGACTATACAGAGGGAAAAAGGTTACATAAAATTTAAGCTGAGCTTATAGTCATTCATCTTCTGTGCCTTTTTGTCCTCTAGAACTTTTTAAGATGCCCAATTACTGTCACAGTGATTGGTAGTGAGACAGTTGGGAAAGGGGGTGAACTCTGTGCTTTTATCCACTTGGTTCCTATGTACAATAAAGGATTCTTGTGAATTTTCAAATATTAAAAAAGTGAAAAGAGTAAGGGTTTTGTTTTTAATTGGTAGTTGTTAATTGGTTTCCATGTAAGATATCGACAGACCAAGTCCGGGCATGGAATGTTTCTTACAGTGCACTCACATAAGTCCTAAAGTGGGCTCTGTCAGTGATGCTAAACTGAAATGAAGACACAGAGTACTGAAAAGTTAAAATAATACTCATACCAACAAGTTTCCTCATATTTGTGGCCCAGCTTTTTAGAGATGACACTAATTCATGGTTAATTTTAAGTTCTGCAGAGTGGTCATTATGTCATTTGCAAGACAGAAAGGGAGTGTAAGTATGCTGGATTTGCAGACCCTTTGATGGAAATCCTGAAGAGTATTAACCTGTTTTACTGTGTGCCAGTGTTGCGTTCCAATGTGGGGAACTGCGAGGGCTTCTTTCAGTAATGGATGGTCGGGAACGGAATTAAGCCAAACGAGGCAAACGATGTATCTGAGAACCGTTTACTGATAACAAAAAACGAGAAGGGAAAGGAAATGCCCAGATGAAAGAAGGCGAGAAGAGACAGAAAAGAAGGGAGAAAAATATTAAAGGACTGGGGGAGAGGAGAGAGAGAAAAGACAGGGAGGAGAAGAGGGCGTTACCACCAGCGAGTCCGGGAGGTGCTGCCGGTGTCCATGGCCAGGGTGTGCTGGCTGCTGCCGGCGGCCGCGCTGGGGCTGTCGGAGCCTGCCCGGCTCCCGGAGCGGCTCCCGCGGCCACGGCACCGCACACGCGGGGAGCGGACACTCGGACGGGAGGTTCANAACAGCAGCGAACAGGCGAGCAGCCGGCCCTGGCGAGCGGTGACCAACAGGCGAGCAGCCCCACGAGCGGCCCCGACATAAGCAAGCAGCCAGCCCCGGCGAGCGGCCCCGGCGAGCGGCCCCCGAGCCGCGGCACAGTCAGTTTTTATAACCTCCGGCCCCTCCCAGACGTGGACAAGTCCAGTCCAACCTTCCTTTGCCGTCCATCGGCGGAGACCTTTGGGGACCCGATTGGAGAACCCTCTCCGCAGTGTTTCCCTGTGTGAGGTGTTGCCCGGCGAAGTCTCCGCAGGGACGAGGCTTCCCCCGCTCCTGTTTGCCCCCTGCAAGTGGCATGGACACATCTCCTCCTCCTCATGCCTCTGACAGCCCTGGCAACCAGGGTAGAGGCAAACTAAAACGGCTCCTCACAGCCAGATTTTCTCATTACAAAACTAATGCCGTGTGGGAAAGGAAGAGGGGGAACTTCCATCTAAAATAATTACCTGCTGTATGTTTTAGTGAGATGAATCAAATCAGTTTTGCTGCTCTCCCCAAATCCTCCAGGTGGCAATCATGCACCAGAGTTAATATGAAGCTTTTTCTGGCCTTGAGTCTTTTCCATGCTGTCCTTGGGATGGTAACAACAGAGGGTGCTGCTGTCAGCTGTGGCAGTGCAGAATAGTGCACATAATTTGGATGCAGACTGATTTCATAGACTTGGGCAGTCCTAAGCTGGGTTGTGGTAGATGCAACAGTATATTTATCTCTACAGTTGGTAGTTATGAAAAGAAGCCCTTGAAAATAAGCTATGATGGAATAGATGTAAAGTTTGTCTATGTAAGTTTATGTGGCAGTACTGTTTCAGCAGGCTCTGGTGCCTGCAGACCTGTTAATTTTCCTGGAAAAATGAGTGAGAAAAGAATTGTTTCAGGTACAAAGAACTGAATCACATAATTTTGCTATTATAGATACGAATTGTAATGTGAGGTTTACTTATCCTCCTTTTTACTTTTATAGTTTAACTTCAATAGGAGCTCATTAATTTTTTTGTATTAGATTATCTTGTCTTCCCTGATTGTGAAGCCATTGGTGTGATGTGTTCTTTACCAGACCCAGATTTTATGCTGGGTCTGTAAATACATATATTTGAAACAGAAGGTTTCCCCCTGCCTTGTGCTGAAGAAAGGACTGGTGGCTTTTGGGTTNGTCTTCCCTGATTGTGAAGCCATTGGTGTGATGTGTTCTTTACCAGACCCAGATTTTATGCTGGGTCTGTAAATACATATATTTGAAACAGAAGGTTTCCCCCTGCCTTGTGCTGAAGAAAGGACGGTGGCTTTTGGGTTTAATTTTACAGGGAAGGATTTTGGTAGGGTTGGTCCTATCAAATAGCAGGTGCACTTCAGCTGAGGTTACAAGCAGCTTCATTCCCTGTCTTCACTTGCTCATTTATGTAGAGGAAGCAAAATCTGTAATGCTGGGGCTGAATCTCTTCTCCAGGTGTTGAATCTGAAACTCCTCGTGTCATTACCTGACAGAAAAGTGCCTTTTGAGTTGCAAATGCCCAGGTGACTGCTCTTTGCCTCCATTGTGGGAGTGATTTGATAAATGCTGTTCCTGTTACCTCTTGGTTTTTTATCTGTTCTGGTTAGCCCAGACTTCAAGCTTTGCTTGCAGCTTTTGGAATTTGAGTAGAGGCTTTGTGGAGGAGAGTGATGTGAGTTCCTTTGTTAGGGACTTGGTGGAGCAGACCAGAAACTGCTGAGGTGCTTGTGCTGTGAGCAGCAGTGTGGGCATGGCTGCTTTCAGCTGATGGAGGGATAGTCACTGCAGAACCATATAACTGTTCAGTTGGAAAAGACCTTTAACATTGTAGAGTCCAGATGTCAACCCAGCTCTGACAAGTAGTTTAGCACTAAAATGATGCAGGGTTATGGTCTAGGTCTGGACCTGTGTGAGCTTTGACTGAGTATCATCAAGTTTCCAGATGGGATCTCTTTCATCTTCAGTTCTGTTGTATTAAGGCACTATAGCTCACTGAGAGGACCACAAAAAAATTGGAGTAACTGTATTTCTGAGCTGCCTAACACATCTCTTCACATCTTCTGTTGTCCAAAATTTCATGTAAACGTCCAAAGCAAACTTGAAGAGAAAAGGAAGCTTCAGTTATGCAAAGCTGCAAATCTGAGTGAGTTTCTAAGAGTAATCATAGAGTCATAGAATACCCTGTGTTGGAAGGGGACCCACAAGGATCATGCAAGTCCCACTCCTGGCCCTGCACAGGACACCCTAAGAATCACAGCAAATGTCTGAGAGCATTGTCCAAATGCCTCTTGAATTCTGCCAGTCTTGATGCTGTGACCACTTCCCTGGGGGAGCCTTTTCCAGTTCCCAACCATCCTCTGGGTGAAAAACATTTTCCTAGAAGCCAACCCAAACCTCCCCTGACACGCCCTCATGCCGTCCCTCAGGTCCTGCCAGGGGTCACCAAGGAGAAGAGCTCGGTGCTGCCCCTCCTCTTCCCCTCCTGAGGAAGTTGTACCTGCAGTGAGGTCTCCCCTCAGTCTCCTCCAGGCTGAACAGACCCAGTGACTTCAGCTGCTCCTCGTTTGGCTTCACCTCTGCGCCCTTCACTATCTTCATGGCCCTCCTTTGGACACTCTAATAGCTTTATGTCTTTTCAATATTGTGCCCAAAGCTGCCCCCAGGACACACTTGGCCCTCCTCAGCAGATGGGATGAGTAGATGGCAGTGTACCTTGGGAGGCACCACCTGGTGAAGGAGTGCATCTGAGCTGCTTAGGGAAATGGTGGTGTTAGTGTGGAAGATTTGGCAGGCAGTACTTGAAGACACCAAATACTTCTCGGATATATTTTTGTATATCTTGAAAGCTGAATGTGAAAAACCAAAAGCCTGCTTAATTCACTTTTGAAGTTGTGGGGGAAGAAAGAAAAAGGTCAAGAAATGTAAAAATTGCAGTTAAGCTGGGATGTTAATTTGGTTGTGCTTAGCAATTGCTGTTCCTTTCCTTTGTACTTTTTAAATTACTAGCTTTGTAGGGATTTTTGTCTTTAAATGAATTCGATGATTTCAGTTTTCTTTTTTTAAGAGTTTATCTTTTTATTACCCAGCTGAACAGTTATGTTAATGAGTTTGGTTTGCATTTTGCTTGTAAGATTAAAGCTGATGGTGAGACTACATAGTCAATGGCAACATTACTTTGCAGTTCTGAGAGTGTAAGTGCTCAACAGACTAGTTTTCTGTCAGTTTTCAAAGCCAAATGCTAAGTAGAGATGTTCAGCCTTTCCAGTTAACATGCTGAAAAATGGGTACATCAATTCTGATAGCAGAATCTGTCTTTCAGATAGCTCTGCTGGTATCTGCTGCAGTCTCTATAGCTTGGAAAGAAATTACTTCTGTGTATGATGTTATAGCTTGATGTCTAATGAAAAAGACTCTTAAAGAACAAAATCACTGAAATCTCATTTTGTTTATATTATTCTGGATTTTAACTCCTGAGTAAGTTAAATGATTTAGTTATCAGTATTGTTTATCACCACTGTAAGATTGTTTTGTGCAAGCTTTTTAATAGTAACAGGGAAATGTTTAGAAGAGCTGTTTTGCCAATGACAGTCCAAAGCAGTTCAGTATTTTGGCCTATTCAAGGATAGAGGGGACTGGGAAGTGGAGCCTTTGTGTACAGGAGGGGGACACTGTGCCTTTGACACAAGTGCTGGGTGAGCCTCCCACCTCCAGCCTGCCCTGCTGTTCACTCCTGCCTTGTGGTGGGTGTCCTCCTCCCGTGTCCTGATGCTCCAGTGTGTGCTCTCTTGCTGCAAATCAGGCTGCTGAGGAAGCCTGTAGTAAAGCAAACCTTAAAACAACAAACAAAAGGAAAATGGGAGGCAGAATTTCTGTTTAATTTGTGACTGAAGAAAAGGACTGTAAAATATTGCCATCATTAATATTTTTTTGCCAGGTAAACCACTCTTACTAAATGTACACCAAAAATGTTACATCTGCTGTTGCAGCTTGGTGACCTCTCTCTGGTTTGCTGCATTTGTTTTCAAGTGTTTGTGGAAACACAAGGCTGTACCTGTAAGAATGGCAAGGAGATGATGCTGTCTCTAATCAAACACAGAGTTGGGAGAGTTACCTCTGTACCCAGTGAGGAGATATATACTGAATGTTTTTCACTTCTTATTAGGATGAATTTCTTAATTGGTGGGGCATTTACGTGAGAGCTGATTATTGTTTGTTGAAAGGATCTGTTAATGAAGTGAAGTTGATTTCTGTTGTGGATAGCACTGGAAACCTAATTGAAAGGTTATATGAAAAAATCAGCTTTGAAGGCTGATAGTAATTCTGCAGGAATATTAGTTTATTAGCTTTTCTAGGTTTTGGGTTTGTTTGGTTTTGGTTTTTTTTCTCAGTATAGATGTACATTAAGAGCAACTGAGAGGAAACAAGAGCTAAAAATGTCTGGTGAGAGTGAAAAGTTTGGGTCACAGTTTCTCATCACTTGCACCTGCCATGGAAGTATCTTATTCAGGTGTGTAAAAGAAATGCCCTGAACTGCTTCAAAGAGCCACTTCATTCCCCTCTCTATGTCTGTCCCAAAGCCTTTCTAGTTTGTTCTGAAGAGCTCTGTAAGAGGAGAAAACAGCCACAAGAACTTGAGGGAAAGCTGCAGGCATCATAGACAGCAGGATGGCTTTTTTCCCTGTCCTGAAGACCAGACTACTTGAATTAAGTAGAACTCCCATTACTAACAAATTGTTTGTTTTCAATCCTGGTGCAGTTTAGCTTTTTGGTCTCACTTGCTGTTAAGCTGATAGATTCAAATAACCTGCTTGAGGCACCCTGATTGTTTTTAAAAAAACCTTCCTGCTTTAGTGGGAGACTGTTTTTGTCCTTGGTAGTTTAATTCCCTGTTCTGCAAGGTTGGTTTGCATGAGTAGTTCCACTGACTCCCAGCAATCTCTGCATTCAGGCTGCTCAGCATTGGCATGGATGCCCAAACCAGCCTCTAGTTTATGCTGATTTACAACTCAGACTTCTTTTAGTCTCCAACCTTTCAGGGTGTAAAAGTAGCAGTTCCAGACTTGCAATTTTTGTAGCCTAAGTATTGCTGTGTTTACCTAATGACAAACTGAATTGTCTTTAAAATAAGTGTTATGTCTGTAGTAGCCAACACAGTCATTATTGAATGCTAAACATGCTTTATATTCTGTAATGCCAGTAATTACCCATTAAAATTCTGCAAATGCATCACTGAATATTCTTCAGACAAAAAATGCTACCTAAGCAATTGTTTCATCCTTTATTTTGAGAAATATTTTACAGTATTGATTTTCATATTCTGCTTAAAGTAGGCATTGGGAGATTTTTGTACTTTCTTTGGAGCTGAGATTGGGAGGGGTTATGGAGCCATGTAATTCTTATGCTATCCCAAGAAAGAAATAATTTGCACAGTATTGGTACTTGATGTCTTATCTATTTTAAGACCTTCTTAATGTAATTTGGCATGTTGTAGATTACCCAGATACTGAATATACTGGCACAATAAGTTTTATTTTAATATTTTAATTAAGTTATTCCCTTTGACATGTCTGGTGTTTGTTTTTTTTCCCCTAACAGGTGCAGGGAAAACACCAACTTTAGGAGGAGGATTCCACGCCAATCTGGGAAAGGAGTCACGAGCACAAACTCTACAGAATGGTACTAGCAAATTTTAGCCCTGTTGATATGAATTTTTTTATTAATATGGTTGATACAATCAAGTTTTAGTTTTGAATGTGACCTCAAAACCTTGGCAGGCCCCTTAATATTCAGTGGACAAGTCTGCCTAGTGCTGATTTTTCATTGTGCTCTCATTTGGCTGCTACACCTGATTTATGAGTTCATGTAGCTGACTGACAAAGGGTAATGGCACCTGACAATACTACCGTGGTTTAAAAGGGCTTTTTCAAGGTTGACATACCCATTGCACCTTTTCATTATCTGTTAAACTTATTGTGGCTTTTTATTTAGTCAGTTTTCAGGGTTCTTGAAATGTTTTATTCATGTTTATTTTTAAGTATAATTTTTCAAATATTTTTTGGTCTTAAGCAATACAAGTGTGAGATAATGCATATGAATAATCATGTGCTTAACATGTGATCGTTGAATAAAGAGAGAAAAAATGGAAAAAAGGTTTTAGTGCACAGGTGACATTAAAATAAATATTCTTATTACATGCTTTACATTTTAATTGAGATCTCCATATTCTACACTCCTTAAAGAGAGTGAATAAAGCCAGCTTTTATTCCAGGAGCAGAATGGTCTTCCAGTTTGCTGTTACTTGTATCAAGGGACAGGAGTTGTCATTTTTTGGCTAATTAATACTCCTGTCTCATGACTCTCGGAGATGACAGCTGATGGACTGTCATAGCAAAGTCTCAGAAGCTGACATGTAATTAACCAGGGATGTAAATGGGTTTTACTGATAAGGTGCTCATTTGGGGGAGATATTTTAGAGAAAGGTATTTTCCTAAATTAATCTTATATTTGCAACTTAAAACAGAAAAATCTTGCCTATATTATGCCTCCATAGATATATGAAGAGTAAGGTTGATCTGATGCTATATCTTTGTAGGTATAGACAGGTTAAGATTGATTTGTGTGATTGAAGTATAGTCAGATTACTTAGCATTATTCAGCTGATGTATATACAGAAAGTTTTATTCAGCTGGTTTTACTTAAGGGTATTGAGCCCTGTTTGTTTGGCAAAGTAAAGCTTGCACTTTAGGTGAGCTAGTGTCAGTGGCAGGTCTGAAGTTACTGTCTTAGGAATTTTAAATTTCCTGTCTAACATGTAACCTATATAAGCAGTGGGATAAAGCCACTAAACTTAATGAAGTCTGGTTTTGGATTAAGGCACTTTAATCAAAACTGTAATTTTGAACAGGCATTTTAAAATTAAATTGGCTTTTTGTGCATAAGAACTTCACAGTTGTTTGCAATTGTAGAAAAGTAGAATACTGATGGAAGGAAATCGGTCTTGTTGCTTCATGGAGTGTTTGAATCCTTCAAAAGCCCTTTTGGTTATGCCAAAAGGTAATCACAAGTAAAGACAGTGTAGGCGTTTTTCTAGAATCTAAACACATCTTTTCTCTTGGATGAGTGTTTGCTGGGGAATATGTCTGAGCATCTTCCTTCCCCACAGCTTTTGTCTGGGGGGCCTCCCTGATCAAAAACAATGATTGTGACTTGGCTAAAGCATATCAGTACCATATACAAGAAATTTTAGTTGCTTTAAATGAACTTGTCTCACAAACAGTCTTGAAGCAGGAAAATAATTTGTATTTTTACTTACACCACTCTGAAGCTCTTTGCAGGTTTTCTTCTACCTTTTTTTCCCGTGTCTAACCTTTATATAAGGAACAAGTATTTGGTCTTTGATTTCTGTAGCCAACCCACTTTGTCATGCTGCCAGTCTGTCTCTGGGAAAGTTCTTTTCAGGCAGCTAAGTGATGTTCTTGCTCAGTCCCAGGCATGACAACAGCAGCTGATATTTCAGGTAGAGCAATTGGTGTTTGAAAGGCTTTTCTTTTCTGCCACTGCATAATGAGCTGGTTGTCTGCTGCTTTTAATCACACTTCTGGCTTTACATAGTTTTTAATTGCAAATTGAGCTACAGCAATGAGCTTACAAAATCTCACCCTGTCACTGTGGGCCCACGATCATGGCTTTTTTTTGGGGGTGAAATTATGTTAAATATCCATCATGGTTAGACTTGAAAATGTAGCAAGGTAAATGAACTTACTGTACATATTTTAAAGGAGAAGGTATGGAGTTGTTCATTGAGTGAGACTGAAGTGCACTGGTAGTTGGCTGTATTAAAAACGAACAGTTATGAAAAATGCTGAGCTACTTCTTTATTTGCTGGTGCCACTCTGCTGGCCTTTCCAAAGTTAGCTGTGCTGCAGATGAAGTGCTGGAGCTCTCTCCCCTGGGGATGCTGGCACAGGACAGCCTGGGAGCAGCTCTGGGAGGCCTGGCCCTGCCACTCGCTGGTGGCTCTGATGTCAGGGCTGCTGCCGCCTCCGGTCCTGCGAGCACACGATGCCCCCCGTGCCATCAGTGCTCCGTGCAGGCTCTGCTGAAGGGGAGAGCCAGGCTGTGGGGAGCAGGGATGGGCGGTGGATGAAGTCCCCAGCGTGCTGGAGAGCAGCTGAGAGCCTGTGTGTGGTCCAAGAGCGCTGGCAGGTCTCGCTCTGCTCCTGCTCTGCTTGCCAGCAACCTGCGGGCCTGACGTGGTGTGGGGAAAAGTCCAGCCACGGAGCAGGGACTTCCTGGGATTTAAAAAACAACCACCTCCCCCTGCTATCCCTCCATCCCCCCACTCCTTCCCCAAGTCGTTTGGGCCAAATTCTTCCTTACTGTAAAGTCTGTCTTTCCAGGGGAGGTGGAAGGGAGGTGATCTGGACTCACTGTCTCTTACTTAATTACCAGCAAAGCAGCTGGGCTTGGCTGAATGTATGATGCTGCTGTTTTTCGAGGCTTTTAATGAAAGGATGTTTAGAATTAGATGAAGAACAGTTTTGCATTAGAATGCCTAAGGTAATAACTTTTTTTTTTCATGCATTCTAAAGTGAAGAAATGCAAAAGTAAAAATCTCCCAGCAACTGCTCAGCAGTTCTGGACTCTTATACAAAATCATTGTATGCACTGGTACACAGTATATATAGATATACATACATATATATACATAGATATAAATATACATATTTATAGATATGTACAATGCCATGGGCAAACCCTGTAGTTTTCAGGTTTGTGTGAGAATGTCCATTACACAGAACCAGTCTCCCTTACCACATGTGCCTTTGCTGTACCTTTCCTCACTATTTATAATGCAGCAGGGCATGGCCATTCAGTCTCTCCCTTTCTTTGCTGAACCAGCTGATGTTTGTGTGTGTTCATTTGGGAGCTGGCTGCTTACAGAAACTGGAGTCTTGTTTACACTTGCTGAAATATTTATGCAGGGAAGACTTAATACTGTTGTATTTGTTCATAATCACTTTGATTTTCAGAGTGCAGTAATGTGGTAATTGAGTGTATGAAGCTCCACAAGTTCAACAAGCTCAGGCCCACAAAATGCTTTGTATCTGTGCATACAGACTTCAATTTTGTAGAAAAAACCTGCACACCTGTGAGATGATGTGATGTTTCAGATTCAACTTTGTTTTAAGGGATATGGCAAAATAGCTAAATACTGCTGATTTTGTGAAAAAGAAGAATTATGAATAAAATACCAGCTCAGAGGAGGGACTCTGACAAGGCATCTTCCTCTGTGTCTGAGCCTCTTCAAATTTCTACAGTATTGGTCAACTCTTACAGTTACTCACAGGGCTGAAATGCAGAGTTATGTCTCTTTAAATCCAATTTTACAGTTCCGTGTTGCATTACATAATCTCTCTAAATAGCCAGTTTATTCTGGTTTCCTTGCAGGCAATCTGCTCTCGCTATATCAGTGTCAGAGTCGTTGTTACAAGGGAGTTGTTCTTGACTTGGAGCTCTGATACTTTCAATAGTCTTCAGTGACCAAAGAGAAAAGGGAGAGGGGAAGGAGGGTCAATGGCATGGTTATAACTTGAAACATTTGCAAATATTCAAATTTGGTTTAAACTAAGTTTAAAGATTGCAGCTGCATCTAGCTTAATCCAATTTCTGAACTGTTGTGCTGTGTTTTTATTATTTCTTTAAATGAATGTGTGTTTTCCCTCAGTCCTCTTAAATACCAAAACATAGCTAACAGTATTTTAATGCTAAATGGGAAAGTGTTTCTGAAGATGTTCTGTAATGCATTTTTTACTGTTTACATTTGAACTATTTGCTTAATTCTTTAACATTTGTTGTCATCACTCATTTCATAGCTGGTTTATTACAAGTGATTTCGGAGGGCTCTGCTTCCTTCCAGAACCATACACTGTGAGTTATACCAGGATGGTATATAACACATGTGAAGAACAGAAGTATCCAAAGGGGAGGAACAGAGAACACTACTTAACAAAACTAAAACAACCAGGGAAGAGAGAACAGTGGAATCCTAGAAAAACAGATTGGAAGAGACCTCTGGAGGCTTTGAAGTTGCATTAAGCTGCTGAGGGCCTGGGGCAGCTGAGCTTCAAGAAAAGCTCAAGAAAGCTGAAGCTTGACTTTCATATCACCAAGGAAGGATATGACAGAGTTTCCCTGGACAACCTGTTCTCTAATGGTTGGCTACCCTCACTGTGAGGAATTTTTTCCTTGTGTCAAGTCAGAACTTATTTTGATGAAATGTGATTCTTGCCTCTTGTCCTTCTGCTGTGCATCTGTGCTCTGCATCAACTGCAGCTCTGGCTCCATCTTCATAACCTCCCACTGCATGGCTGAAGGCACCAAAGAGACTTCTCCCTCAGCTTTCTTGTCTTGAGACTCAGCAGATTCATCTGCCAGCCTCATTCACGTGCTGCAGTCTCCAAATCATCATAGGGACTCTCTGGTGGACTTGCTCCAATATGCCAATGCCTCTTCTGCAGAGGAGTCCTGAACTGGACAAAGTGCTCTAAATATAGTCTCAGAAGTGCTCAACAGGGGATGGTAATCACTTCTCTGGACCTGCTGCAGTCTTAAGAACGCAGCTCTGGGATGAAATTAACCTTCACCACTGTGATTGGGTGCTGCTGAGCCATGTTCAGCTTTTTGTCCCTGAGGAACTTAGACCTTTTTCTGCAAAAAAATTAAGCAGTCCCCAGCCTGTGGTTTTGCCCTGCAATTTTTCTGTCCCAGGTGCAGACAGAATGCATTTGGCTCATGAGGCTTCTGTCAGCTCATTTCTGCAGTGTCTTAACATTCCTCTGAATAGTGGCTCAGCCCATCAGCATACTGACCACTGTTCCAATGGGATGTCATCTGCAAGCTGGCAAAGGAGACCCCCTGGCCTATTGTTCATGTTGTTAATGAAGGCATTAAACAGTACTGACCCCAGTATCAATCCCAGTTGTAAGTCTGATGGTGAAAGTGCTGAGCACTACTCTTTGAACCAGGCCAGCCTTTCACTCAAGTTGCTGTTCACTGGCCTAGTCCAGATCTCCACAATTTGGCTGCCAAGGAAAATGATAAAATGGGATGAGGGAAGAGCTGTAGTTACAAATTATCTTGACTGCATTTGGCTTTTGCAGTAGGGCATGACCTACCCTTGTTTGAGTATGTGCTGGCAATTCCTGGTAACCTTCTTGGGTTTTGTGTGTCTGGGTTTTGTGGTTTCCATGTTGATTTGTAGTCTTCCAAGAGGCTGAGGGGAGCCTGACTCACCTTTGGAGTCCTACTTCTCCCTCTGGAAGAGAAGCCTGATGCTTGCTGTGGTCTAGTCAGATAGAACCTCTTCAAATTCCTACAACTTTTTAAAGATGGCAGAGATTACTCTTTCTACCATCTCCCTTTGCATTCTCTGATGTATTCCATCAAGTCCAATTAACTTGTGTGTATAGATTATCCTTAAGTGAGCCCTTGCTCAGTCTTTCTTTACCATGGATGGTTGTTTCCCTCTTCTCTGAACCACCTGAAGCCCTCTGAAATCCAGTGTGTAATTATGCTATCTATCTTCCTCACACCCCTCCAGATCTTGTTTATCTCGGGTTGCTGTAACCAAGCCTGCCATCAGAGTCTACATCCTCCCCCACTTCTTCCTTTCTAAAGAGAGGTAGGTGTATTGCAGTGCTTCTGCTTGACCTGTTCCTGATGTGCTCTGGAATTCCACTGGATTGCCTGTGACCCACTCTGGTTCCTGTACAGCAGCTGCTGGGGTGGATGCAGCTCACCATGAGAACCTGGAGGCCTTCCAGTTTTCTAAAGAAGGCTTCATCTTCAGGATCAGATGGTCTGTGGCAGGTGCTTGTGACTGTTTCCTTTGGCCTTGCCTCTCATCCAGACCCATTTGCTCTTCATTGGCCTGTCAATCATTTTTCAGCAGAGCTTCACACTTTCAGTCTGTTCCTTTGTATAGAATGAATCCCTGTCACCTTCCCTGTCTGCCCTTCTTGTGGAGCCTGTACCCATCCATCTCATTACTCCAGTCACGTGTTCCACAGTGTGTCTGTAAGTCCCCAGTGAATTTGCAGTTTTGCAGCTGTGCATAGGCTTTGAAGTCTTCCAGACTGTTTCCTTCGTTAGATGCAATCTTTTCTTTGACTCTTCCTCCTGTATCAATTCCTGTCCCCGGCTTTGATTTCAGTAATGAAACTTCTAGTCTAGGCTCTCTGCCATTATCTTATCCTTCTTGCCTTCATTCTGTTGCAATGGAAGCTAATCCTAATCCTCTCATCTCTGTGTTTATTAGCACCACATCGAGTTTTCTTTTCTTGTCTTTTAAATTAATCATTGCTTAAAGTTCTCCTTTTCTGGTTTTGCCTCATATCTTCCTAAATTTCTTTACTCACTAAGGCTTTGAAAGACTTCCTCTTGTAGCCAGACCATTGCTTCAGTTTTACCCTTTGATCTGTGTACTGCCTTGTCCCTTTTGAGTCCTCTGTTACCATTAGCAATTTCTCTGTCATCCATTTCCTTCATCTTCACGTCTCATGTGTTAACGTCCCCTGTCTCTCTTTGAAGGAGGATAAGGGGGTATCTTCTCCTTTTCATTTGGGATGATATTACATGGTTTTTGTGTGTGGGTGTGCTTTGTTGGGTGGTAGATTTTTTGCTGTTGTTTCTTTTGTTTGGTGTTTGATCTTTCAAGTACAACCTTTTCCCTTGGTAAACTTCTTCAACCTCAACATACCTCTTCCATCTAGTCCTATGCCATGGCTGGACATGGATGGCAAAATTTAGATGTCTGTCTGAACTCCTGTTTCTCCTCTCCTTTCAGAGGCTCTGCATGGAGGCAGACAGATTTAGGGTGTGATTAATTTAATCTGAAAGGAAGTCAATGAGTCATTCTCTGAAGCGTCTGTTTCTCTTCACTCACTGAACGGAAGTCTATATTGACTAAGGCCAGTCACTCATCTCTGAAGATAAGGGTGATGAATCGTGGGCTTTGGTGTCTGCTGAATCTGTCTGTATTTGTGTATCTCCTTGTTGACATAGAGTTAACATGGCCAAAACTGAACAAGGAATTGCATCCAACTGTTCTGCCCTTTTGCACGTTAACAAGTTCAGACTTCTTCCCACTGAGGCCACTCTGCTTTCTTTCCTCCTTTCTTGTAGCTCCTCCCTCTCCAGCATCTGCTAAACCATGGATGTGTCCTGGCCATAGTACTCACATATTTGTTTCTTAAATAGGTGTCTCTTGATTTTCATTACTCCTCCTCTCTCATCAGAACATGCTCCAGAGCCAGGAATGCAGAAAAGTTGTGACCTGGAATGCAAAATCTTTGGTCCTTAACTTCTTCATCAAACAATTTCTAAAGGAATGTTGTTTTCCCCTCTTGTTTGCCATTTCACGTTTGTGATTGCTGTCACTGATCACATAACAGCTCAACAGGGAACTTTCCTGCTGTTATTAGGCTGTTGTGTTTGACTTTCAGCTTGCTGGACCTCTGTGCTTCTGAGGCTTGCTTGGATGTCAGTAAGTGTGGGCTTTCCTGGTCCTCTGCTTGGATGCAGGCTCTGGTAAGTCACAGATCAATGCAGGACTCCCTGGTGGCTGAGTCTTCAGGGTATCTCAGTATGTTGCACACTTTTCTCAGAGCTTCATCTTCCAGGGTTTGCAGGCAACTGCACGAACCAGGAAACACTTGAAGAGACAGGAAAAACACTTACTTAAGGAAAACAAATAAAAAACCTCAGAGGCAGAAAACCTACTCTTTAGCCAGCATGAGTTACTCCAAGAATTTGGGTAAAAGCAGAAGATTGTATTTCTCTGCCTGTTTCCCTGTTACTCTAGAGTTTGATTCAGAGGCATCTGAGGAAGCTGGGATCCCTCTGGTACTTTGGCTTCTCTTTAAGCACATGAAGAATCTCTTCAGTCTCATTTTGTTAATGAGACTGTACTTCATCATCTCCAGTTACCTTTGTTAAAAGACCAGTCGAGTTCATCAGCTGATCTGGGACAATCTTTTGGCTATACATTGATTAATTAGTTTCTACTGGAGTTGAAATTTGAAAATTTTTGTTGTCTTAAATCTTGGCCATTTTTGTATTTCATTGGGGAATGATGAATGAAGTACCTGTCTTAGAGATGCTTTTGAAGTGCTGCTTATCCTTATAGGGACAGTGTAATGGAGAAGAGTCCGTGTGTCCTTTAGAGAGATCTGGGGTCCTTTGAGTAGAGTAGAGGATCTGCTGGAGATAGTGCCCAGATTTTGCCCAGAGACTGCTTGACAACTTAAATCTTTGAGCACAGCATTCCATTGGGTTGAAATATGTGATTCAAGTTTTGCTGGTCTTCCTTACTCTGTCCCTGTGTTTGCTGAGCCAGAAAAGGGAAAAATTAGAAAAGGCATTTCTAAAATTCCTCAGAGGTGTTGGTTATGTCTGTATGTGACTGAGTAAACTGAGAGATTGTCCTGTGACTGAGGACAGTCTCTGTTGCTACTTTTTCTTTTAATTTTGAAAGTTGTCTTTGAAGTTGAAAAAAAAAATCAAATTGCAGTCTTAATCAAATGAGTTAACATGACTTCTGTTGTCTTAACTAATAACTAGAAATATTTGCATGTTCAGCTGCTTTGAACTGTCCTGTTTGTGACTCTGGAGTTAAAAGCATCTTTCATGATTCCTTTGCTCTGTCTCCTCCTGTCTCTGCTCTGTCTCTTGGTTTATTAGCTGGCTGTGGGCAAGAAAACTCCTGTGGCAGGGAAGCACAAATCTCTCCTTTATTTTATCAAACAGGAGAAGAAATGCTCTCTAAAGTTCTGCACGCCTGTGAAATTTCTTGCTTGGATATTATTTTGGTCTTTTGTATCTCCAAATTTCTCCCTGTTAAATTTGACAATGTGTCTGTGACACAGAGTAGCACGATCCTGATCACATCTGTGGAATTCACTGATGGAGATTTATCTCCCTGCAGCCTTGTGTAGGTAATTGGAACCTGTCATTTCTCTTGAGAGCAATCCTTTACTTAAAGATAGTTTACCTAGTGGGCTAATGTTTTTTAAAACATTTGCTTTTTATATACTATTCATGAGGAAATGAACTTAGGTATTAATAGGTTTATCTTCCTTCTTGTACAGTGTAGCAGAAAATAGGCAACTGCCTCTCTCCTTCCTCCCCCTCTAGTAATGTCTATAAATTTCACTGTTAGTAATCTGCCTCTTCTAACAAGCATCTGAATTAAGCCATTTTGGCTTTGCAGTGTTGTTAAACAAACTTAAAATATACTCCAGGTAATATAGATTTTGTTTAAGTTCCATGCAAGTGCTGCTTTCTTTTTGATGATGAAAGAATGTGTATGTCACTTTTGTTGCATAGGACTCTTAAACATTGAAACGTGAATTTTGAAGTGTTTGTGTCATTTTATAGGCACTGTGGCTCAAAACTTGAGAGGGAGAAGGTTGTTGCTGCTTTTTAATGCTGTGTTCTCTGATAGTGCTGACTTCTTGTCATGTGTTGAAAGTGCTTTTTGTTTTACTCTGTGAAATAAATTGGAGTGCTGGTGATGTGACAGTACAGGAAAGCATTCCCTGTGCCCGAGGGTCTGCAAGTGTGATTTGCTTTTGGAGCTATTGGTTTTTTCTTGGAAGATTGTTTTTCTGAAATAATGGCCACAGCATTAAACTTCTGGACCTCTACAGAAATAACAAATAACAGAAAAAAATCAGTGCCTGTGTACACTGTTTTCATAAGGAGACTATGATTTATTTGCTTATGTTCTTGCAAAAACCTTTGTTCCCATTTCACCTGCACTTTGCAGCTGGACACGAGTCAGTTGTGATCCCAAGCTGCTTTCATCTCAGCATGACTGGTATTGGAGGAGCCAGCATGCATCTGATGGGGTGGGACACAGGTGTGTCTGTGCCCCCTTTCATGTGTGTCTGTGGAAGGATGTGCAGGCACGTTGTGTTCCTGTTGTACTCCCTTTGTAGGGCTCTAACAGCCCCTGTCCGCGCACAGCTGGCACAGTTTGTGCTGCAGGCATCCAGCAGTGGCTGAGGGAGCACTGTCAGAGCAGTATCAGCAGTGCATGTGGGGATGCTTCTCCACACTATCACCTCCTTCCCTGTGCAGAAGTGCAGGTGCAGCTTTGATTGTCCTCGTGTCCTTCCCAGTTTGTGGGAGGAGTCATCCCAGATGGACAAGCACTGCTTGTGCTGTTCTCGAGTCACTCAGGCACAGACTGGCTCCTGCTCAGTGCCTTTGCCTGCAGCAGCATTTCTCAGGAAAGTAGAGAAACCCCACATATAAACACAGGTGCTGTTATACAAACAAACAACCTACGGGGTTCTGTGTCAGGCATGAGATGTGTGTCAGTGGGAGCTTCATGTAGCCAGTATCCTGTATCCACATGGGCAAATTTATTAGCAGACTGACCTATGGCAGCCCCTTGCTCAAAAGAAGAAACCACCAAAAGCCTCAAAACCAAACTCTGGTCCCTGCCTGAACAACACCTCTGTGCATGCCAAGTTATCTTTGACCTGGATGGCTGCAATCCAGGGATTTGCTGCCCTCCCTGTAGGTTGTCGTGTCAGCCCAGAGGGCTGATTTGGTGCAGTGTGTGGGTGGGAAGGAGCTGTTGTTAAAAGGGTTGGGAACTCTGAGTGCTGTTGCCATCAGAATCCTGCAGCTCTGGAGTCCAGTTCCAAGATAGGTAACTTGTAACAGCAAAGCCAGTTCAGTCCCTGCCTTTCCCATCCCTCAACTGCCCCTTCCCACCCCCTTCATCCAAATGTGCTGGGCTTTAGCTTGGCCATGCACCTCTTTACTGGGACAGCGAAATGATCTGGACTTCACAAGCAAAATAAAAAAATTAGAAGAACCAACCCTTTTTTTTTTCTTTTCCTGTTTTCCTTTTATCATTTCACTCCTCCACATGCCACCATAGATTGGAGGAGGGACTGGGTGACGCAGAGATGAGCAGGAGCCCCTTAAACCAGTTCTGCAGCAGGAGAGCTGAACGCAGAGCTGCGTTCAGTGAGCACTGAGCTTCTCCCTCTTTTGCTTTTTCCTCTTAGTTTTTTTTAAACATTTATTTATAACCCACTGTCCTGTTACGTTCAGTCCTGCACAGTCAGAGTGAGGGAAGGTGTTTTCTGTTCTTTTGGCTTGACTTAATATGAGTGGGAAGATTTTTAGAAATGTTCTGTTCATTGACTGCTGCTGGCAGATGGATGCTCTCCGCTTGAAGTGCCTCAGGCCTTGATATCTTCCGTTTTCTCCCCCTCCCTCCTCCCAGCACACACCCCAGAGTGTGCAGGCTGTGCTAATTTAGTCACAACTTAAAAAGGAGTGATGAAGTAGAAATGCTCAGCTCTAATAGAATTCTTGCTGCTCGTGCCATCTTTGGGGAGTACATTTCCATTTCAGGATCCCTAAGGATTTTTTCCAGCAATGTGTGTTACATGTCCTGTGATGCTTCGATGGAGCAGCAGTAAAATTTGTAATGCATTTTAGGACTAAAATGCTAATTCTGTTTATATACTAATCATTTCTGAAAATACAGCATTACCTGACATCCAGTTTGATATTTTTCAAGTATTTTAGTAACCCAGGCTTGTCTGTTTCTGGTTCTGAGGTGGCTTTTCTATCTGTCTGAACTACAAAACAAACCTTTAAACAATCATTTGGTTAACCTAATATGTCAAAACATTTGAACCAATTCCTATATTTTACTAAACTGAGTTCCTATGTCAAGAGTTTTCCTTACTTAACCCTAGAAGCCAGCCAATGCTAGGTCTGAGGAGTTTGATTAATCTTTTAACAGAATCACAAAATTTTACCATTTGCTGGTAAAAATTGCGTGTATTTTTAATGGAAAGAATACAAAACCAGACTTAAAAGCTGTTCTTCTGTGCTGATGACTGTGCCTTAACGTAGTGGATGTGTTCAAAATCCTGTACAGCTTCAATCACCAGGTGGTGCTGTTACACACTGCTCAAAAGACGCCTGCAAAATAAGTTTCAATTCTGCCATTGCCATACTTATTCAAGTGTAATTTCATGGGAGGAGTGGTGAGAAAAAGAATTTCTTTCTTTAACCATGTCTTTAAAGTAGAGCCTTTCCTGAAAATTTTGGGTTTGCTCTTGTGCAAGCTGCTCAGAGCAGAATTTTCTCCCACGTGATTTATGACCATGTTTGATGTAAAAATGTTACATGGGATAATTTAGGAGGTTGGATGCTGGGTGTAGCCCCGTGTGATTCCTTCTTGGGTGCTGAGGTTATGGAGGTTTGCAGTAAGGAATGGAGGAGCAGAACATGCAAGTACTGAATGTTTTAGCAAAGGTGAAAGGCTGAAGAGTGATGTCTCCTCCTAAGCTGGACTTAACCTGTTTCATGAATGAGATGGAATTTAACCTGGTGAATTTGGAAGGGCAAGAACTCCAGTCTGCTCTTGAAGGACTCTCTTGAAAAAAAGAAATCCAGGCTCCTAATGCACAATTTCTCTTCAACAAATGTAATGCTTTTTCTCTTCTTTAGAAAAAAGCTTTGCAACATACATATAAATTGTAGTATTTTTTTTTCCCTCAGCAGTTGTAAAGTAATTAGAGTTGTAAAGAAAGTTGCTTTTTTCCTAAGGCTTTGCAGAACTGGTTGTTTATGGTTAAATGTGGAATGGAAAATCATGAGTTTAAAGTTCCAAACTATTCCTTTGGATGAAGATGTTTTCCCCCTCTTTGTACTCAAATAATTGAATCATTTTGGACAATAAAAACAGCTAAGTACTAGGCTGCTTAGACTAAACCTAAGTAATGCTAAACATGTAGATAGAAATGAAGGAAGTTTAAGTAATTGCAGGAGGGGGGAAGAATTCTCAAATGCATACCCCTCCTGAAGGCATTATTGCTGTAATTTTAGATGTAATTTTCTACATTAAGAATGTAACACTTGAAAAATGAATGTAATTATTTCCTACACAGAGATTTTTCTTTTAACTTTGTTTTCTAATAGAAATTATGAGAGAAGTACAGCTTGGTGCCTTCAAACCCAGGCTCCAATGTGGCAGGGAGTTGGGTTTAGCAATACTTAAGCCTAGTTTTGATCCATGCTGTGTAGATCTGCCCTGATGTCATCAGGAGCTGTATTTGCTTGGCATTATTGTTTGAGACACCAAGTATGTACCTAGAAGCTGGCTTTAATCACCAAGATTTAAAGCCTTCATGCTGTTACAACAAAGCTGTCCCAAACAAACACAGCAAAAATTAATTGGAAAGGCCATTGATTGCTTAGGTGTTTAAAGTCAGTTCAGAAGATTCCTGCATTTTCAACCCAAAGAGGCTTCTCTTAGGTTTGAACAATAGAAAAATCAAACATGGATCTTACTTCAAAGAAAGGTCATTAGCACTGAATGCAACAAAACAAGTGGCTAATTGTATTCAAATGTGTGACTCCCTAAGAAGTTACATTATGCAAATGAGCATATAAATGATTTTCTAATAAAATCAATTAGGAATGGGATTTTTAGGAGAAAGCTGTATACTCTTCCTTTATATGCCCTAATACCACTCAGTTGACTGTCTGTACTTTTGGGTAGTATATTATGAAATGCATAATATTAAGAAAGCAGTTTAGGATGACAGTTCCAGTTTCTGGGGTATACACAGAGCTGAGTTCATGGAATCACTTAGGATGTACAGGAATTACAGCCACACCTTCTCCTGTATGGTTGGCATTCCTTAGAGAGAATGTATTGATTAGTGTTTCCATTGTACCTTAGATAGGCTATTGGATTGCTCTTATAATCTGCATTTTGAAGGTAGGAATCATATATTTGCTACTTTGCTTTGTAGTCCATCCACTTAGGATGAATTTTTGAGAATGAGTTGTTCTGCAGGCACTGGTCATTAGATCTGGGCTGAGGCTTGTGGTTTTTTTTGATAACAGTACAGAACTAGGGAACTTGAGGTTGCTTGTTTCCTGTCCTTACAAAATTGACGTATAAGACAAAGCCACCTTCAATGTCCTTCTGTCTTAGAAAGCATCACATTATCTTGTCTAAAAGGGAGACATAAATATTGCAGCTTCCAGCCACACTCTCATGGGTTAGCACAGGTGCTAATGCATGGGTGATCATCCTTAAAAGTCATCCTGGTACTTATTTCCAGAGTTTGGCAGAGCCAGTTGATGCATTTCTGGTTCTATTTGGAACATGTGCATATACATGCAAGCTCAGATGCACAGAAATACTTGTACATGTGAAAAGACAGTTTGTAAATTAGGTTAGGAGATGGATGTCTTTGCTCATGGCATCTAGTGACAGGACAAGGGAGAATGGCTTTAAGCTGAAGGAGGTTAGGTTTAGATTAGACATTAGGAAGAAAGTCTTCCCTTTGAGTGTGGTGAGACACTGGCTGATGCTGCTTGGAGAAATTGTGGCCGCCCCATCCCTGGAAGTCTTCAAGGCCAGGTTGGATGGGGCTTGGAGCAACCTGGGATAATGGAGGGTGTCCCTGCCCATGGCAGGGGTTTGGAGCTCGATGATCTTTAAGGTCTCTTCCAGCCCAAACCATTCTGTGATCCCATGATGTTTCTACAATCTTAGACAAAGCACAGAAGTTGTGTGTTACTGATGAGATTCACTCAAGGCTTGTGGCTGCACTTCTTGCCAAGGCTTGTCTCACTTCTCTTTCTTGCTCTGGCTGATGCCCACAGAAAACTGACTGTTTGTCTTTTTTCCTTGAGTTCCTTGTTCTTAAGAGCACTGGGAGCTGGTGTAAGGGGTGGTGGTGGGATAGATGGGGGGGTGGTGGATTTCCCCTTTCAACTGTCACTGGCAGCTTCATGCTCTGCTATTTTGCCTGATTTATTGTGAAAGAAAAAAGTAGATTTCTTCTAATCCAAGAAAGACTGGGAAAATACTCTTATAAAAAATAAAATGATGAAAAGTACAGGCCTAAATGGTCCAGTTGAATCTTAGTCTTCAGGCTGAGGTTTTTTTGTGTCCTCTCCTGCTTTCTACCCTGTTTGCTGTGGAGTGAGGAGAGGAAAACAGACTTTATATGAAAATGCAGTAAATCGCTAATAGCTCTTAATTTATCATTCACTCCTCCCTAATTACCAGCCTCCATTTTAAATGTGAGATGAATCCTCGCAATTTGCTAATTCAAATTCATCCTCATTTTCAAAGGTGAGGATGAAGCAATCCTCCTATTGTCAGCAAATCAGCATCTATAAATTATGAGATTTTAGAGGGGTTGCCTTATTATCCTGAGCCCCATGCAGCTTGCCAAATCCAAGCAGGTGTTATGTTTGCTTGCTTCCCTGGTTGTGAAAGCTCAGGGAAAATAGCTAGAAATGAAATTATTGAATGTCAGCAGAAATCTTGTAAGCAATTTCATAGCAGTACTAATGTGGGTGAATAACTTTGCAAATACAGTCCCTTTTCACCTTAAAAAAATATTTCTATATCTAAAGGTTTCTTCTTTTTAGAAGGTAGGAGGCGGGGAAATAATCTGACATATTTAGCTACATGAAATCTTTGTTTTTAAACTTTAATACAAGGAAAATAATTTACAAGGTTGCTTAGTGATACTGTGGGAAAACGTGTATCTTGAGACTATTCAAAGGCATCTCAAAGTAGATTTAGAAACTATGGTTCCTGACAAGCAGTAGAAAAAAAGAAATACTGCTTCTGGTGCAAGCTGAATCAGTCCTTGAGCGTGTCAAGAAAGAATACCACTTTTCAAGTGATTTTTGGAACAAATCCAGGGTGCTTGTGAGGTGACGTTTGTTGTCTGAGTGGTCTGTGTTATTCCAGCTGGCCCTATACTAAAAGTTAACTCTTGCTTGCAGCCAGCTTCTTTCTTGAGAGCAAATGGGGATCCGTAGCTTTGGTGAAAATAAAGTTGTTGGACATCCTGTGGATCATCAACATACTTCTGTCTCTTTGTGTTCTGTGTCCATGGAGAGTCCACCATGCACTGATGGCAGATGGTCTCCTCAAGGGTAGTTTGTGCCCTATTCTAGATTTGGGGGAGCTGGGAATAGAAAAAATGTTCATTTTGCAGGATTACAGCAGTGCTCAGATGCTCTTTTTGCCATTGGCTACACAGCTTTCCTCCTGCATGTGTGGGTTGTTTGTTTCCCCCAACATTGCTATTTACTTTTTGATCTGACTTGTAGGACAAATTTCATTCTGAGATCATTGCAGTGTTTGATTCCAGCTTTAAGAAGAAGAGGAAACTTGACGTTGATCAAGGTCTTTGACATAGAGGGAAAAAAAGCTTTGAGGTTATTTTGGATTTCTGAGAAACGCTGATTTGTCGTGCCAGCAAAGTCAAGTTGTGGGATGACAGTGACACTGAATATTAAATACCAGATTCAATATCCTAAGAAAACTTCAGCAGAAGATAAAGAGGAGCATAAGGGAGTGTAAGCAGTCACATGGAAATGAAAATCAAGTTTTTAAAAAAGTGCATTTGGAATGAATTGTCTCCTGTGCATTTCGCAGCAGAAGTCAGGGGCTGTCACCTGTCTCCATGGCTCAGTGCAGGGAACTGTGTGTGGTTTTCCATCTTCTCCAGAAGATGTTAAGCTAAGAAGGATCCTTGTGTCAGGTACCCATTCCTGATTCAGTCTGTAGGAAAGATAAAAGGGAGACAACAAAGTAACCAGCAGCAAGATCTTGTTAAAGTTTGAGTGCTCTGATTTCAAAATGATAACAGGCACTGTTACAAGAGGGTAAAACCACAGTTGATTTGAGGCCCTCAGAAATGTTTGGTTGTGTCATGTTCAGCTTCCTACCCACAGGGACATGGCTTTCAGTAGGAGTTGAGTGCCTAAGAGAATGAAAACTGGATTAAACAAAGCAGCACCTATACTTCTTGTTGTAGGACAGGGCAGGAGGATGGCATTTGACCACAGAGAAATGTGAACTTTGGTGTGTCCTGATGCTGTTGTAGCTGGCAGGGACATGGAAACGTGGATGTAAGGTTATCTTGCACAAAGCCAGGCAGAATTTCATCAGCATGTCTGCTTTCCATAACACTCGAGTAAAATACAAAAGGTAGGAAGGGCCAGATTATAATTGTTTTGCAGAGGGGAAACATGGTCCTTGAGGCTGAATAATGTAGCAACAGAACTTCTGAGGCCTTCAGTGAGGAGCTGCTTGTAGCATAAACAGGTCTGAAGCAGGCAGTTGATTGAAGTGTTTGTTTATTTTTGTGGATCTTGAAATAGGTCAGTAAATAGAATTTACTCTGTGGGCTGTATTGAAGCAATATGTTAGTTAGGCTCAAGATGATGCTGATGTTAAGCGATTCCTTAGGGCAGCTTCCTTGATTGCAGCTTCACAAAGTTAAAGAAAAAGCTCATTCTGGTGTTCACAGCACCTGCCTGATTGAAACTCTGAGGCAGGTTGTGTTTTATAGTCAGCTTATTTTTAAAATATTCTGAACACTGTCACCAGTCAGAAAATGCTATGAAATTTAGACCTGTCTGTAGTCAGACCCAGGTAATGTTAAATTCAGATAGATCATTCTCTCAACTGGTCTCAGAACTATTTTGGGGGTTTGTTGCAATCAATACTCTTTCTTGTGTTGAGCATCCTGTAGGAGCAGTGGCAGTATCAGGGGAGAAGAATCTATGTCTCCTTTAATCAGATCCATTAGGTTGCTGCATAGCAATCATCACATAAATCCACTGATTTCTGTTAAAGTCTTTAGTCAGTATGTTCTCTGGTAGCTATTTTTCACCATACCATATTACCTAGAGGAAAAGGAATTAATAATGCATCTACTCTTGGATATGTATGTTTAATGGATGATCTCACATCCTATCTTGGAGTCAGACTGCACAGAAAAAAAACCTGTTGTAATTGATCTTTGAGGTTCAGCACATAAAGAACAGAAAAATGTAATTGTGCTTACCTAAAATTTTCTTTAACTACTAAGGACTCGCACCCAGGAGGTAAGTGGATCATCTAGAAGAGCAAAGGAGTTTGGTATCTGAAGATTTGGTTATGGAGAAAATTTCTCAGATTTTGTTGCATGAACAAGGGTTGAGATTTTTTTTTTTGATGGGATGTGCTGTTAATACAATATTTCATAAATAATTAATACTGTT
This sequence comes from Notiomystis cincta, assembly GCA_013398075.1. Lineage (NCBI taxonomy): Eukaryota > Metazoa > Chordata > Aves > Passeriformes > Notiomystidae > Notiomystis > Notiomystis cincta. The sequence goes on along the minus strand of VZRX01019469.1, from coordinate 91,779 downwards.
TAATATTTAATAAATATTTAATTTAGGAAAACTAGAATGGAATGGTGACTGGAAAAAAAATGTAAGAGGCAGAAACTTGAGTAGGTGGATCTTTGCTGTCCAGGTCAGGCTGTTCTGTGTGACTGGCAGTGGGTCTGTGTGTTCTGTGTCAAACTGAGCAGGCTGAAGGCTGTTGTACAAGTCAGCAGTGGTGGCTGTTTGGGGAGGAAAGGGTGGAGGGATTTTTTTTCCCTTGTTCTGTACACTCAGAACACAGAATGATTCTGTCATGCAGAGCAACCTCTCTCCAAAGGTTACAGTTTGGCAAAAGCATAAGAACTTCCTTTAACCTAGTAAATCATCTTAGTCCATTTTTCTTATATAGCATCATTCCCTATCATGAATTTTTCTTGTGTTTTGCCCTTACTGGATTCATATATTCCAAGCAGTGGGAGTTTCCACCAGTTCCCTTGGGAAACTATTATGAGGTCCAGTGAGTTTTGTTGTAAGGTCCTGTTAACATAGTGCTTACATTTTTCTTTAATTTCATGTTATTAGCCCTTAGGCATGAACTCATGCTTATATCTATTTATGGCTTAAACTTCCCTCATCTTCCAGAGATCTAGTGATCTTCTGCTCTTCTCTTAACAAATCATGTCTGATAATTAGGTGAAGGTTCTAAGTTCAGTCTCTGGGTCTTTAAACATCTCCCCCATATAAACATCCATCCCCTATTTCCCAGCTGTGCTCTCAAGCTTTTATTCTAGGCTGATCAGGGCTCCAGAGAAGGAGAACAAACTCTGGTGAGAATTTCTTCATCCCAAATAGATGCTGATGTATGGCATCCCATACATAAATAGTAGCCTCACATAACTGGAAGGCATCACAAACATACAGATAAATATTATTCAGATATGCCAAATATTTTCTAAGAGAGCCACATTGGCTCTCTAGAAATATGTAGATGGAATTTTAGGTTTAATTCTTTACTGAAACAATCTGTACATCTGACTTATATAAATGTTATTGTTTAAAGAAATACAAGGCTGTTCCTGAAATATGTGCATTTTCTCTTTAAACATAAATCTCTTTCCAACTCCAGGCTGAAGTAGATACCACAAGAGACTGACTTGATAAATGGCATCACTGATTCACTACATGGTTTAACTGAGATTTGTGGCAACCTTCACTTATGCTTAGTTTAAAAAGGAAGGAAATGCAAAGTTGAGGCTGAAGCCCTGTCCATAATATCTTCAGTCATCTCTGGGCAGTACAGAGGTGCAATTCCCAGGGGCAGCTGTAGCTTTGATCTAAATAGGCCATTTGTGGTGCTAAAGGAGAGCAGCCCCTGCAGAATCACTCACACTGCTTGCATGAATGCTGTAGCTGATGGACTCAGCTGCCAGGGACAAGCTAAGGGCAGAATTTAATTCTTTAGCTGCAGCCTGGATAAAGATTGATGCTGTCTTACCTAACTGCCAGGCTTCTTATCCCTTCTGTATAAAGGAATAAGTATTTGACCACTCGTCAGCTTCATATAAAAATACCTTAAATAAGTATTAACCTAATACAGTCTTGCTTTTGTAACAGCTCTGTGCCTTTCCCAGCTTGATTTCAGTTCTTCTCTCTTTCTGCTTCCATTTTTAGATCATGTTTTATCTCTTATTCCTTTGATATCTCTAATGACTCCCTCTTTTTCTTCACCCCCTCAACTACTTCTCTCTTCACCCTTTTACCTTGATGCCTTCTCACTGTATTTCCATGTTTTTAGATGATTTAAGAAATTTGCCAATTAGTTGATATTTATGAGATTTTTACTTTGGAAATGACTGTGTCATCTTCTTTGACTGCCAGCAGGGCAGGTTCTGGATGTAGAGAGAGTGCCCTTTGTTAGATGTGTATGTGGAATTAAAGGGAAAGGAAAAGGAAAGAAAACCCCAAAGCCCAAAAAACAACCCCCCACAATGACAATCAGAACCTCAAGGCAGCTTTGGGCTCACAGGCCTTTTTCAGTCCTGAGGAAGCAGCAGCAGCAACCCTAAGTAGAGGCTGAGAGCAGAGTGGGTATTACTCTTCCTGCCTGCACAGTTGGATGATGGAGAGTGGAAATAACTTAGCACTAACAGTTGTATTTTGACAGAACAACTGATGTGCAGAGGAGCAGGGCTGAACTCTAGGAGAGGAAAATTGTTCTGCACGTGTCTGAGGACAAGTAAATTCTCAGGCATGTTATAAAAGGTGAGTGTTAAAGGTGGACAAGGAAAGTAGGGAGGTTCACAGGGATATTCAGGGGCCTCTTGGCAGGAAGAGGGAAAGGCTGGACTGGCTTTTATAGCGGGGAATATGGATTAAACAGGAAGGTCGTTTTTGGTTTTTTTTTTAAACAATCTCAGTATGTGTGACTTTATCTAATGGTTGCTGCAGTGCTGCTGGGAAGTGGTAAATGTTCAGCTGTGGTAACTCAATTACTTCTGCTCCTGTCCCCATCCCTTGGTCTCAGGGGCAGTTCTGGCCAGGGGATGCCATCAGCTCCTGCATCCTCCTCGTCCCTGCGAAGCACTGGGGCTCCTGTGGGCTTCCATGGTGTTTGAAGGCTGAAGAATGGCTCCTGTCAGCTCTCACTCTTCTGTGCCTCACAACAGCCCTGATCTGCAGGGAAGGCAGAACTGGCTGTCAGCGAGCAGATAACACTGCACTGATTTATATGCTGCTCGCATCTGCAAAGTTTTCCACTGCAGCAATGGATCCCTTTGTGTTCAGGCTTCATTTTTGTTTTGTTTTAAAGATTTTGGTAACTTTTACCAGTAGATTTTTTTTTCCTATATAGTTCTGTATTCATGAATTTTTCTAGCTGTGTAGACTGATGACAGTTGCTTGTTAGTTAAATGCTTTTTGCTTTTAAAAGTATGAAATAGGTTATATCATTCTCATAATGCTAGAATTACAGGTTTTAAAAACTTTTAAAAGGTGATCTTTTCAAAACTGTCAGATTATGTCATGAGCAGGTTGGGGTTTTTTTCTTGCAGTGATATAAAAATTATTTTGGGTGGTTGAAGGTAGGTCCTGGATCAGCAGTAATGCTGTGTGACAGCAGAAATGTTCCATTTCTTGTTATGACAAGAATAACAATTGGTAATTGATAAGTGTAGGGGAAAAAGTTTACATGTATATAGATATAGAAAAATCTCTAAAAATTACTGTCATTTAAAATATAATCAAAAAGAAAATTAAAATTGCTGTCCAAACAATACAGAGGAAGATTAAAGCAAGGCCTAACTGGGGATGCTTTCAGAAGGAAATCTCGCATGTCCAAAAGCTACCAGTATCTAAAAGTTCTTGGTATTTTAAATTTTTCTTTCCAATTCCCTTAATGTGAGACAGGTAAGGGTTATGCTACATTAATCATACATGTGCTCACAGTTCTTGCCAGTAGTGCAGCTTTCCAGCTGTTTCAACTTTGAAACAGCTGCAAATCTTCTGCGAGTAAAAAAATTCAGTTAGCTGAACTTTTGGATATAAAAAAAGTCCATATTTGCTTTCTTCCAAAATGAATCTGAAACGACCTGAAGCATTCTAGTAGACAAATAACTAATGAGCACGATAGCATTTGTTTAAACTGTGGTAAGTCAGACTTTTGTGTGAGCTGCCTTGTAACAGGAGGAGCAGCAGGGCTGGGATCAGTAGCAGGGAAGCAGGAGGAAGCATAGGGATAGTGTGTACTTTTCTCTTTGACCCATTTAGGCTTCAGTCTCACATTTGCTTTAAGTTGATCCACATGTATGTGGCTGCTGACAGCATTTTTCCTCGCCCCTGCCACATTCTGCCGCCGTTGGAGCTTGGGAGGCTGCTTGTTGAATTACATGAGGGAACTGGTCCAGATGAAAATGCAGCTTTTTTTGTTGTTTGGGTTGATTTTCAGCACAGCAAATTCCCTCATCTGTATCAGTGTGTGGCCATGTAAATGTTATGCTGGAGGTGGGAATGCTGTCTGCAGGAACAGCTTGGGCTTTAGCTTCACTTGAAACAGTCGTGATCCAATTCCTTCAGTGCTGGTGAATCAACAGATAAGGGTTTCGTTGGGGTTTTCTTGCTTTTGTTTCCTTTTAATGTCAGCACTGAACTATGGTTTCCCAACGTGACACCATAAGTGAAGTTCAGTAGGGACTCTATGAGCAAGCAATTCTTTAGCTGTGCTGAAAAGAATAGTTAAGCAGGGTTAAGAAATGAGCAAGCTGCTGTCTTGGGGATGATGGGCAAGATTAGCAATAGGTTAAGTGCAGCCCCTGCATCAGCTGTATGGTTTCTAGTCTGTTACTGAAGTGTGGGTAGCAGTTAGATGGATAATGGGAATGAAATGGCATTAGTAGAAGTGCTACCTGTGAGGGAAGCAGAATTCCAGGAACTGCATGGAGAAAATCAGAGGAACCAGTTACAATGCCAGACTTTTCAGAGTGGGGAAGACAAATGAATTCAAATGGTCAGTTGCTGTATATGCAAAGAGGCTCTCCACGTGGGAGTGGTATCATAGGATCAGGGAATGGAAAACATGCTTGAGGAGGGGGATGGGAGAAGTTACATGGGTACTTTGCAGGCCTGTTTTGGCATTAATGGAATACAAGGGCCAGTTTTGAGGGAATGAATATTTAAAGAAGAACGGGTAAGTGCTGAGAAGAGATGTTAACGGCAAATTTTCTAGGTGAAAGAAAAGTAGCTTAGTATCAAATGTTTAAAAAGTGGTTGCAGCAGTGACCACCACCTGAATTTTTAAGCCATTAATCTTAAAGATGCATGGTTGTTCTCTTTAGCTGAATGAGTGAATGAGCCTTTGACATGCTCTGGAAGGGCTTCACAGGACAGAGGGGACCTGCACCTGGTAGATGGGGCGCTCTCATGGGAGGCAAAACGGATGGCTTGGATTGTTGTCAGCAGGCAGAGAAATGGAATACAGGTCTCTGCACTCAGATAGTCTGGGTCTGGCCCTACAGAGATAAAGAGGAGGCATCAATCCTTCAGTAAACAGGTCTGTATTAAGTCTTTTTTATTTCACAGGGTTATTTTTAACATGGGTCAGTTTACTGGTTTGGTTTTCTGTTCATTGCCACAAACAGTTCTGCTGGCACAGTTGGTGAAATATCGCAGGGAAAGGGCCAGGAACTGTTTTATTCTGCTGAGATAACAGGAACAGAGTGTACCCTTGGGCAGTCCCTGAAGGAGGTCTGCCAGGTGACACAGGCACTGGGGGTGCATCAGCCAGAGCGGGGCCAAGTGTTCTCGGGCTCTGGATTGCTCAGCCTGGGGGCTGACACATCCCATAGAGGAACTGGGGAGTTCTCGTGTGGAAGAGCCTGGGTTTGGGCATGTGGGGTGCCCCCACAACCAGATGGCAAGATAAAGGTTAGGAGCTGGGTTTGAGTTAGGCAGAGCGTGGGCACGAGGCCAGCATGGTCATCACTTTCCTCACAGGCAATTAGGTGTTACTGGGAATAACTCTTAGCTAACCTTGATAAAATTAAACTTGTTATTGTGCTGGGTCAGCACTGCTGCAGTGTCCTGCTGTGCTGCTACTTTTCCTGCTGGTTGGCCTTTTTCCTTGCAGGCTCCCAGGGATAAAGCTGTTCCTCGCTCCCAGTGTTGCGTGTGTGGCGAGAAATGCTCGCTGTGAGCGCTGCAGCCGTCGCCTCGCTTCCCTCCCTTTAAATGTTTCCTTGTCTTTGATCACAGGGCTCTACCCTTGGTTAGGCTTCTGGGACCAGCCTTCACGAGTGTAGCCCCACTGACGGTCCTGGACTTTCCCTGTTGTGCCTTTGTTTGTTTGTTTTACTGATTTGTAATACAAATAACATAGAAGCCTGGCATAGAGCAAAGAGCAGGAAATTCATTCAGGCTTTGAGCTGGGAATTGCTGAAATTGAAAGATGTGACAAAGCATGCAGGGATACTCACACATAAAAACTGCTCTTTTTCCCCTTTTTTTGGAGTTCTTTTAGGGAGCCTTTTCAAAGAAAGAAGAGGAATGAAAACCCAAGTGCAGAACAAAATCTGCACATAAAATTCAGTTGGTAAAGTAATTCAAATGCTGGAAATGAATACCCAAGTGAAAACCATCCGAAATGTTTCCTTTAATAGAATCTAGTGTTTGTTACCATAACAATCCTTTATGCAAAAGAAGGATTAGTGCTGTTAACATGACTCTGTTCCCTGCTTCAGGTAGCAATAGTTTCCAGGGCCCCTTGAGCAAATTGCAGAAAGGGGGGGAAAATCCATATGCCTGGATTTTGATGATGCGCTTTAGTATCGTAATAACAATTCATTTAGGCTCTGGCTTTGTACTGCCTGTTATTTCCCTAGAAACTTATGCTTCATCCTGACAAGCACTATGAAACAGCAGTGTCACAGCCTCTGTCAGACTGAAGGAAAGGCTGCAGATGAGCAGGCAGAAGCCAGATAAGAGTAATGTAAAGCTGTAGCTGCTTGACATTACTGACTTTTAAGGGATCTGAAAAAAGGTATGATTCCTCTTATAGGGGAAGAGAACAAGATGTTTCTGTAGTAACGAGATCATAAAAGAAAGAAAATTGCTTGTAAAGAATATGTCTGATTTTCCCTCTTTTCCTACTTTACTTCTATTATAACTTAAGCTGCAGTTTTGCTTTCAAAGGCCTCTTGTGTAAGCATTTAATATAACCAAGATATTCTGCAAATCTGTTTTTTTGACAGTGATTTCTGGCCTACACATTTTGTTTTGTAATAACCAGAGTTTCCTCTGTCAAAAGAATGGAAATTATCTGAACTAAAAGGATAGTAGCATTCAGTGGTCCTATGTGAACTTGTCACTTTAGGTCTGCTGTGCCAGTTCAAAGCACTGAGGTTGGCATGGGATAAGAAGATGATGGCATTTCTTTCAGCATGCTGGGAGTAGATGGGTAGAAACTTTTTTTTTAGTAGGCTTGGAACTAAAAGCTGAAAAGAGCCTTTTGTTTTTTGCTGCAGATTCAGGAGCGTGATAAACTTTACTACTTGGTAGCCTGGGAACTTGATTTTGTGTGTTGATTACAGAAGTACAAACTTCTCTCTTTCTCTCACTTCTCCCCCTGCCTCCCCCTCCACCCTGATGGTATGATGAGCCTTTGAGAAATAAATGGGAATTGCGTGGTGTGTGCTCTGTACATCACAAAATTTCCGTAGTTTCTAGACTTCTGTTCTTTTGCTCTTTAAAGGAAAATTTATTACTGTTTTACTGGTGAGGAAAGGGGGAGGATTTTTGAAACCTCTGTTGGGCTTGTCCTGCCTTTTTAAATAAAAAGACACTGTTCCCTGCCCTTCTCCCAAAGGTACTTAGCTACCAGTTTTCTTGCCATCACTAAATTGCAAGGGCAGCATGAAGTGTAAGTTTTGACCTCAAAGGTGCTGTTTCTTGTGGTTTAAAAAAAGAATCCCAGCACCTGTCAAAAACCTGTAAGGCCCCAAAGAGACAATGCTTATTGCAAGTTACTAATAAAAGATGCACCTACTAAGGGACTTGTTTTACACCTGTATATTTTGTGTTATAACTCATGCTTCTGCATAGCAATTTGGAAAAAACTGCAATACTTAATTCTAACTGTTCCATGTGATGATATTCCTTTATTGTACAGAGATAGTAGCTGCAGGGTTTTAGAGCAGGGTCACATTGAAACTTTTTAGAAAGCTGTGCTGCAGAATAAAATGGATAGAAAATCAGGAAGCCGTTGTCCTATGTGTTCTATAACCCAGAGCACTGCAGGGTTTAAAGGTACATCAATTCTTTTCCCTCCAGTAGAGAATCTCAATTCATTGGAGTTTGTAACACTGTAGTGGAATTGGGTGAACACTGAGTGCAGCAGATATAAATTGCATTGTTTTGTTGGATATTCCCAGTGTTTCAGCTGAGATCCTCAGATCCTCAGGCTTGTTGCATCCTTGCAGCTGCTGGACCAGCTCACTGGGACCACATGGTGAGAGGGGCAGTGCAGGCAGTGCTGGCCGTGGGGGCTGGCTGAAGCCACGCTGGGAGTCAGAGCAAAGATGGAGACAGGAGGGAAGCAGCAAATGCAAGGTTGTAAAATGCCACCCAGCTAGTGAGCAGCAGTGGGAGTGGGAGGATGTTCAAGGGCTGATGGCCATAATGCAGTGCTGTAGGTCTGCTGGAGGGAATTGCTCATCTTCCCAGCCCTGGAGCTTGCAGCTGCTCAGCAGCTCCTCCCTGCACTGACCCTATGGCTGGGGGAGCAGTGTCCCAATGCTTAGCAAGGCTTGTGGCTGCCACTGCTCAGTCCTGAGGACTTCTTGTGTTGAGGACTGGCAGTATGAATGAGAATTTGGACTCTTTTTCTTTTTTGTCAGCAGTAACTGGAGCACTGGATGGAGAATTTATTTTGATCTATTGTTTTCTTAAGCCCAATTTCTCTGCGTATGAACATCTGCTCTTCAGATACCAACAGATTAAATCACTGTATTTACAGTTAAATAAAATCTATGGAGACAGGTTTTTGAGCTCTGGAAATGTCAGATTGATGAGTTAGGCAAGAAGGGTTGGAAGTCACAAAATGACATACTTTGGGTTGTCATCTGGCTGGGCTGAGGGCACTTTGCAATGGTTGGGTTGTGTACTGCAGCACTGGAGTGACAGCCATCTAGCTGATATCTGCCTTTTCTTGGACTCTGGGAACTGCATTCTTGAATCTGGGAAGGAGCCAGAAGGAGTAAAAGGTGTCTTGAAGTTTCCTATGGAGAAATCTAGAAGCAGGATTGCTAATGCTAACTTTTCCAGCTATTTTTTTCTTAGTGTTACGTAAGATACCAGAAAAATAGAATTTTGTTGTCATGTTAAATTCAAGGGGTGGAGGTGGTGATGGGGAAACAACAAAGCTTTTGATCTTTCTTCAGTAAATAGGAGACTGGTTACAGAATGTAAATGTTTATCTTAGATGATGCTGTAAGCAGTACATATCTTTCTCTCTCCTCACAAATAAGGACAAAACCAAGTTAGTCATCAAGATACACATAATTTCTAGGATGATTCTTGTCCTGAATTAAGTTGCTCATTTTGGGGGTAAGCAGCAGTGTAACAGTTGTCTTGTTTTTCCACAAACTGTACAACTGATATACCACAGAGCAGCTTGAGGGAGTCCTAGCACACAGAATTAAAGCCTTCTCTGGTCTGCAGAAGGTTGAGCAAAACAGTCAGAGAAACAGCATTTCCTAAGTAGACAAGTACCTTTCTCTTAGATCTCTGGTATTTTTTCAGTAGACAATTACCATTAAAGTAATTCTACTTCAAAATATTGATGGTGAACAAAGAGTGCAGCTATAAATGCATAAATTACTCCAAGAAACATATTGTTTTCTTAGGATGGATTATGATGACTTAATTATATTTCAACATTTGAAATTAAGAAAAGGTTAAATTCTCAGAATATTAATGGTAGCTTCGGGATTGGAGCAGCTCAGTGGTGAAAATAGCTTATGAAAGAAATTAATTTCAAGTATCTTCCTCTGAGTTATTCTCTTTTCCTCTTTTGGTATGTTCTTTGTTTTTGAAGGGAAGCTGCTTTGCTGCCACTGCAAAATGAGTTTTTAGTACTCTAATGCATTTTTTTCCCCCCAAATGAGTATAAACTGATTCTTTCTTAGAGACAGAAGCAGCAGCATACAGGCTGTAGAGTGTGAAATAAAATTCTGGAAAGATGGGGTGCTAGTTAGTACCTGAATTTTGGGAAGATGTGGTATTTGTATTTGAGGCTGGTGAGTGCCAGTCCAGGGCCTGCTGATGGCAGTGGAAAAACTGTTCACATAATGGGCTTTGGATTACCCTTGAGTAGCTTATGGTGCCCACACCTCCCATGGAGGGGATGGATCCTTCCTCTGCTCTTACTTCTTCATCCAGACGTGTTACACCTGCTTGACCAATGTGCCCTAAAGGATCTCTTGGTGGGGAGTGCAGTAATTTCCACGTGTGCAGAAGGAGAAGCTGCTGCTTTGTGCCAGCTCCTGTTGGCCTGAGGCCTGCTGACCCCAGCTGCCTGGCTGGAGTCACTTCTTGTTCAAACCAGCATCTTTGGCAGAAGGTTGTTTGGAGGTGAAGCATTTTTACCATGTTGTTAGTGGTGCTGATGCAGGGATTTGCATAAAATGAAGATGTGTGGTCTGTGCAGGAGCAGGTGGTGTTCTGGGAAGCATTGTGCAGTTGCCATCACTTCCTGTGAGCAGTGGTGGGCACAGCAGGCACCCTGGTGCCCCTTCACAGGCTGCTCCTGACATCTCTGAAGGGAACAGATGAGTTTCCTGTAAATCCGTGTGCTGGAAACATCTGCCCGGCACATTGAATTAAAGGATTTTTCTTGGTGTGCTGTCTGACCCCGTGTGCTGAGGAACTTGAGTGCTGTTTTCCTCATGACTTCCCCATCTTTTTCTTAAGCTGTCTTTTCGGCACATTCCTCTGAAGCTGGAGCTGTTGGGACGGGCTGGACCTTGCTTCCCGCATCTGTCCCAGCAGCTGGACCACTTCCTGCCATGAATCATCTGAAACACACTTTTTTCTTTTTATTGTTTTATTTAAGGGTGAAGGCACATTTGTTTCCTGAAGCCACAAGCTAATCTAAGTAGTCTGGCAGACAAGCCTCAAATGAAGGCTGGGGTGTGAATGTGTTTGGAGGAAGGAAGTGCCTCCCATCGCTGGGATCACGGGCAAGCCAGAAGCAGAGCTCCTTTCCTTGTGGACTTCATTTGTGGTCAGAGGAACAGCAAACTCCATCACTTCTTGGAGTGCTGCAGCAAAATGCCTTCTCTGTTTGCACTTCAGTGTCAAACACACCATGACCTCTGGTTTTTGGCTACAGATAATCAAGTGCTAATTGGCAAATGATGTTAAGGGAGAGGGGCATAATCTTTTGTCTGAGAAGTCTTGGCTATAGCTCGGATCCTCTGTGGGACTGGTGTTTGTGGCTTAGTTTTCCAGAGCTCATTGATTGCATGTGTTTCAATTTTAGCAGTCCAAAACAAGGCTTTTTTTTTGTCCTGAGGAGCTGAGGCTAAATAGTTCCTGAAACTTGAGAGGTCATTGTATTTCACAAAGAGATGAAATCCAAAATCCTCCTCTTTAATTTTGTCTTTAAAAAAAACCCCAACACTAAAAGACCCCAACCTAAAAGTACATTAACTGCATAGTTTTTAAGCTTCTTTTTTCCTTGTTAATTTTTCTAGGGAAGCGTCAGATCCACCACTTGGGAAACCAGCTTCAGCTCAATCAGCATTGTCTGGATACTGCCTTTAATTTTTTCAAGATGGCTGTGAGCAAACATCTAACCCGGGGCAGAAAGATGACCCACGTCATTGCTGCCTGTCTCTACCTGGTGTGTAGGACAGAAGGAACTCCTCGTATCCTTTCACACGTACAAAATATCAATAAATAACAGACCCACTTTTAGCAAGTCAACTGCCCAGTTAGACCTTGTTTCAAAATGTGAGAAGGTAAGTGTTTAAGAGCTAACTTGGTCATTGCTGGTTTTATATGTTGAGGTGAATGGGAGTGTTCCCTGTGGTTCAAGTAAATTTGTTCCCTTTCTAAATGTACAATATTTAGTATTTAATGCTATAAATGTCACTCTGCCTCTCATCACTAACTCTGAATTTCTTCTTTTGCTTCAAGTATAAAATTGCACTTCCCCTGTGTTTGGCTAGGGTTTATTATTTGTGGAATATTTTTTTGGGTTTTGGGATTTGTTTTTCTCAGTTAACCCCAAACCTCCTGCAGTGTCAGCATCAAAGAACAAATTAGAGTTCCAGTTGGTTTTCCATCAATGTACTTGGATTTCCTTCTTCTGATACTCACAGGAAGAACAGTATCACTCCTGTTTTAGTTCTTTAAAAAAAAAAGATGTTTGATAAATTCTGAAATTTGCTCAAAAATCATACAGGAAATCAGTGGCTGGAGGTGCACACAGGAGAGTTTCCAAGTGAGTACTCCCTGCTTTACCATCCCTATTTTTGTCTTGGGGATCTTCATTAAAATCCACATAAACCTTAAATACTGATGACCATCCAAATTTATTTGTTTTATATATTTTTATTTCTTTTATGTTGTGTTTCAGTTGCTGCAATTCAGAGTTTAGTATCAAACAATTACTTCTGTTGCTGTGGCTCTGAGCAATCTGGTCTAGCAAAAAGGGGGATTGGAACTGGCTGTATTTTAAGGCCCCTTCTAGCCCCCAAACCATTCTATCATTTTATCATTCTACAATTCTGTGTTATTTTAGTTCCTTTCTACTTTAAATAGTATGTCCACATCTTCAGTATTCTGTTTGATTTGATGCTTTTTCTAGATTGCTGCTCTCATTCTGTATTTTGGTGGTTGAACAGTTTAGGTTTCTTTTAAGACTGACATGATTTTTTTTTGTAGTTTCAGAAACTATATTCAGTATTCTACAAGTAATGCTTTCTGATGTTGTAGGAGTGGTGTGGTCATTGTATTCACATGCTTAAAAACCTGTGGTTTTGCAAGAATAAAGGAAATAAAAGGCAGGCTTGCCCTTACACTGCTCTTTCCTACTGTAAAGTCTCCATATGAACTTGGAACAGTCACTCTGTCATTGCCACAAAGACAGTGTTAATTTTAAGGTGTTACCAATACCTTGGTAATATATTTTCCAGGTAACTACCTGAAAGAGGGTAGGATTAAATTAGTTATGAGGAAGAAATTCTTCACAGAGAGGGTACTGAGGGCCTGCACAGGTTGCCCAGAGAAGCTGTGGCTGCCGCGTTCCTGGGACTGTTCAAGGACACGTTGGGTTGGGCTCTAAACAACCTGGTTTGGTGGATAGGTATCCCTGCCCACTGCAGGGGTGTTGAAAATAAATGATCTCTAAGATCCCTTTTATGATTCTATGTTATATTTATGCTGATGTCATGTTTAAAGTAATTTATTTACAGTTGTTATTTGATACTTCTGACTGATAGCCCAGCCATAATATGCAAATCATTGTCCCCCACTGACAGTGATAAAAGCACTTGAAGAAATGCAGGCTGTAAGAGGCAGATAGGTAAACTGCAATGTACAGCCATCTGTGCAGCAAGTGTAGCCAAGGTGTAGCAAACAAATAAAGGAAAAATAATTCACTTGTTTTTTAACCTTCTTTAAAGTATTTCAGCATGTATCTCACTCATGTGAGACGAGTCTGGTTGAGACTTAATAAATCCCTACATGAATTTCCCAGCTTTCTTTGTTAAATGGAGATAATGTCCTGTTTGATACTTCACAAAAAATAGTAAAGTGTGAATAAAACTGCAAAGATGAGCTCTGTCTTCCTATATCAGTAGCACAAAGTGCTCCACCCTCATTTGCACAGTTACTGTGCTACCTGGGAATTAAAAAGTTGTTGTGCATGTCCATATGGCTCAGTTGTTTTAGTGTTTATTTTTTTTGAAAATCCATTAGATAAACTTAATTTTGTAGCTGATACTAAGAATTTAACCTTTGTCACTTTGGGAGAGGGAGTTCATCCAGCTTCTGCCTGTGGTTTTGTTTGTTTGTTTTGTTTTGTTTTCTGTTACTATTTATAATCCAGTATAGTTTAAAAAACAAACCTCAAATAAATTATGGCCTCTCAACACTGAAATACAAATTCCTTTTCTGGTATCTTTTCCTTTCAGGAGAAACTTGAAAACCCCAGGGCTACAGGTGCAAATTGCTGACCTTGGAAATTAGAATACATTCAAAGCTCGGTAGATTAATTATGATGATCATTATCAGCTTGTTATACTTGTTCTCAGCTCCCATCTGGCAATACAGGCACGGGCCAAAGGAGGCAGAGTGTTCCCAGGGCCTCAGGAGCAGAGGGGCCAAGAGCAGGTATAGAGAGGATGGCCATGTGACAAAGTGCTTTAACAAGAATTAAAATGCGTGTTCAGGTTAATAAAATTGACATTGGTTTTGGTCTTCTGGAGAAGGTGCCGAGGAGGGCTTGGAAAAGAGGAGCAGTACACTGAATAATTCTGTACAAAGGACATGCAGCATTTTTAACACTTCAGCATTTAAATACATTGCTCAGCCGAGTTCCTGAGTTTAAAGCGTTCACTGTCATTGTGTTCATTTTAGAATTCTAAAGAAATGTGGGAGAAATTTAGAAAAGGAAGTTAAAGGCTGAAGATTGGTGAATGTATTTTAGAGGGAAGAGGTGACATGGAACAAGTAATGAAGGGCAGCAGCATCCTCAGAGCTGAGAGACAGCTCACTGATTTTGGGTGGCCCAAATGAGTTATCTGAGTGACTCTGGAGTTGTGGAGGCAAGAGATGTTACCTAGGAACAAAACAGTCTGTTAGCAGTAGAAGACATCACATTTCTTAAAAAGATGTGTGATAGAAAGAGCAAAAAGGCCTAGGGAGGTACAGGGAGATGTAGTAAGCGACTGAAGTGACAAGAAATGTTGTGTTCTTGTGCAGAACCGAAGGAGTAGGAAGCATTTGGAGAGGGAAAAGAGAATTTAATTGTGTCTGTAAGTTCAGTTTGAGGGAATGGAATGTATTTATCTGACATGGTTATCTGCTTATTCTTCTTTTTTTTTGTAATGTCGCCAGCCAGCCTCTGTGAAAATGTGAGGAATATTGTAGCCAAGTCTGCTGGTACAATCTGAATTATGCCTGAATAAACCTCAGCCTGAAATAGGAAAACATGATGTTCTCCTTGGTTCTTACATGTTATTTAATTAATGCAAAAATGCAAAATATTCTGGTAACTCACATTTTTTTGATCTGTTCTAGAACATAAGGAGAAAATACAAGTTTATTTATCTGAAGAGCAGCTTTTATTTTAATCCTTTGGAAAGTTTTGTTTATATTATTTGAGATTTGAATCAATTTTGCATCAGTTTATGGTTTTTATTAGGTTATATGACACAAACCCCCATAATGCAGCCACTTTGGCATAGCTTTTCATTTGCCTTCCTTTATTGCTTGTCAGTGTTAATGTTTTCCAGGGAAAACAGCTTGCTAACTATTAGCTGGATTTGGGAGGCGTTTCATCCTTCCCACGAGTCGCCTATAAAAACTTCAATGTTTTATTCTCTGTATAAGATGTGTGTGTATTATCAGTGTCAGAAGGAAAGATACAATGCAAAAAGCCCATCTGAAGGAGACTGGTTTTCAAAGGCTCAGGTGTGACGGGACCTGTTGTCCCCTGCCAGGGACCGAGCGATGCCGAGCGTTTCCAGTGACGTCCGACTGTGTCTGGCGCTGCCAGCGCTCCGGGCGCTTCAGACTCTGGCTTTTAATTTGTTTCCTGGAATAGTAACAGGCCTCAGTTGTTTCTCTTGAATGTTTTGAACAGCTTTTCCACCCCTACACATGTTTGAATGGAAACAAAGGGTGCTTTAGCTGGGTTCCCAAGAGAGAGAACTTGGGAAGAGCCAGGCAGGGTGTTCCAGTGACTTATGGGCTCAGCTGTAACCCGTGGCTGCCCCAGGGTCACTCGGGAACAGCCTGGCCAGGGGTTTCCACGTGGGAAATCAGTTTGTTTTCATCGAGGAACATTTCATTCTGTTTGTAATCCTGTTACTGTACACAGTGGTTAGAAAAGCTCTACAACTGTCCACTCTTTCGTGTAATATTTTCCAATGCTACCACCTGAAGTCTTTTATAGCAACATTTTACATGGTAAATGTCTTTTATCCCACACACACGCACCTTTTTTATACTATTTATTTATTCTTTTCCTTTGAAGCTCACTGAAAAGCGTACCTTTAGTTGTAAACCAAATCCTCTCTTGTCAGAGCATAGTAAATAAAACCTTTTCCACATGAGAAGAGTCTCTGCAAAGTTCCCTCACCAGCTATCTTGTGTAAATATCCCTCTGTTTGCCTCTGCAGGTAAATTCAGGGCAGGTTTTTCTCCCTCCAGTAAAGCTGATCAGTCTTGATGCTGAGGCTCTGTGAGCTGGGCAGCCTCTGAGACTGAGGTTGAGTTACTCAGGGGGTCTTCAGTGGCTTCTTTTTGTCAGAGGACAGAGGTGGGGATCCTCTGGAGGTCAGACCAAGGCAGCCAAGTGTGGCCTCTCTCCTGAGTTGTTTGCAAAAGACCATTTCTGATAAATGCATAAGAAAAACAGCCTCTTAAATTTGGGCGTTTGGTGCCATGAAGTCTTTCAGATGTAAACTTGAGCTGGGTGGGAAAGCATAAGGAGCTTTTCCTCCCTGGCTTCCTCTGCCCTGGGAACCTCCCTTTTGTTTGAGGAAGATCAGGAGGCATTGCCAGGTCCCAGCAGGCAAGAAGGGTTTGGGAAAAAGCTGGGCAGCTGAATGGGGCAGCACTTTGTTATTTCCTATCTGTCTGCAGTACTTGTACTTTATTGCCAAGCTATTTGAAAGTCTCCTGGTTTAATGTGTTTATTTTCATGTCACAGTAAGGGAAGTTGAGAGTATTTATCTTCATTTCCAGGTGCAGAAGTGAGGCTAAGTGAAACATTCAGAGTTACCCAGAAAATCTGTGACAGAATAAGGAACTGGTCTCTTTAATCCTTGCTTAGGCAGCAGCTACTGGGCTTTTCTGCCATGTTGGGCTTTGCCAGAGGAGTTCAGCTAATTCCCTCTGGAGCATTGGGAGCTCTGTCAGCTCCATGCTGGCTTGGGAAGCTTTGTACAGCCTGGCCATGAGAACCTTTGATGGATACATTCTTTGTTTCTCTACTAACACTTCAAGGTCTGGCTTTGCAAGGAAAAGGGCAAGACTTCCTTTTTTATTAGAAATGAAAAATTAGATCTCCAGCAATCTTTTGACCTCTACTAAAACTTCCTAGAGCCAGCAGGCCCTAGTGTTCCTGATTAAAAAGTTAACTTTTGAAATTAGGCTTTAATCAAAAAATTTTAAAGCTATGGTTACAGAGGTTAATAAAACCAGTTTCTATTTCTCTCTGGTTAAGGACTTTCTTTTTAGTAACTGACCTTATACTTTTTTTTTATTAACTGCTGTTGCATTGAAAATGTGTTTTGTTCAAATGTGGAGTGTGACAAGGACATAAGAGAATAAAAATGGATTTTAAATTGCTCAGTTAAAATACATATAATATTTACTGAGGAAAATTACTTCATTTCACTGTGTGGTAAGAGATGCCAAGATCTTACTTCATAGTAAGTTGAATAGAATATTTTCAGTTGGAACTGACCTACAATGATCATCCAGTCCAACTGCTTGACCAATTCAGGGCTCACCAAAAGTTTTACCATGTTGTTGAGGGCATTTTCCAAATGCTTCTGAAGCACTGACAGGCTGAGGGCTTCAACCACCTCTCTAGGAAGCCTGTTCCAATGTTTGACCACATTCTTGGTGAAGAAATGTTTCCTAATGAAGCATTTGCTTGGACTTGACGGCTTGCAAAAGCCTTGTTCACTTAATTTCAAAATTAAGTTTTAAAATTGCTGTGTTTTTGAGTGGATGTATTTTAACTGGAAGAGTTTCATCTATTAAGAAAAAACTGCTGCCTTAAATAGGGTGTGACTGTTGTTGCCCCATGTCATTTACATAGATTTCCAAAGAGTTAGGTGTTTGGTAATGCTTGGCTTCTGTGATCATTCCTATTTAGTACCACACAAGAAAATGATGGAGATGTAGGGAAGAGGGCAGCCAGGGACAGCAATAGAAATTTAATTTCTGCACCTTAATTTCTCCCCATCACCCTGTCCTCCAGTTGGACCTGTTGAATTTCAGCAGCAGGGCTCATGACCTGAAGCCTGCATATCCAGTCTGCTTTTCCATGGAATGAAGGAGAATCATATCATCTTTCACTTGCAGTGCTGCCTCCCATGTTTTTTCCCTATAAAGAGATATGTGTAAAGCAAGTGTGGTGCTGAGAGAATGATTTGTTTCGTGTTTCCAGTCAGTGGGAAAGTAAAATTTTCCTTTCCATGTGCTCACTGACGTTGTATATTCCACTGTGTGGCTCTGTCCTCTTCCCTGCTGCATCCCCTTACTGCCAGGGCTGCTCATGGATGGGCAGCAGGGGGACAGTGGGGCAGGAGAAGCCTCACCTGGGCTCAAGCTGTGTTGCAGGAGAGCCTGTGTTTGTTTCCCTAGGTCCTCTGGATATCTTTGTAGTGTCTGAAGTGGTGCTGGGTACTTGAATTGCTCCACTTGTGTCTGGTGGTTTGCAGTGTTTTTTAAAGAGAATTCCTTCTTGAGGAGAAAATAACCTGAAGCCTTTCAAACTGGTTGTGTGGCCCTGCACCCTGGGGGACAGGACTGGAGACATGGTTAGTGGCCCTCAAGTTCTCCTCTTGTCCCTTGGAGGGGAAAGTCATAAACCTGACTTGTGCCTGAGTCAGATGTGGCAGGAAAACTGAGCGTGATTGCTGACTGGAATTATCCTGCGGGGTGCCCGGTTCTGGAAGTCATCGAGGCTTTCTGCTGGGAGATTGCAATTTTAATGTGGAGATTCTGTACTTGGGTGATTTCCTTTGTTCCTTTAAGATTCTGAAAATATAAAAGGGGAAGGGAACTTTACATTGTGGTGTGTGTCAACTCAACATCTGACTGTTTAAATCCTTGTGCTGAATGCCCATTGCGGATGCTGCAGGGAGGGAGGGGAAAAGCTGCTGTAAGTGCAGGAGTGATAATTGACCCACTTAAGAGAGCTGCTCTAATTTTGCATGTTACAGCATCCTGGAAATTCAGATAAGAATGTTGATCTCTCCAGCTAATAGGATTTCTAAATATATCATCCAAAAGAAGCAGGAGGACTGTAATTTTGTGTGCATGTGTGTGTGCTCAGGCTCATGTTTTGTTTAAGAACTGCACACTCTGAAAATTTGTTTTTCTGTTCACTTGTTACTAACTCTGCGTAAAATAGAGCTTGACCTTTGGTCCTGCCAAGGGGAGACCTGATCATGCCCCATTAAATTCACTGATGAAATCCTCACCAGCTTTTGTGTAGAGGGGTGACCAACTTTTTTCCTTTCAGGATGTTGGTACACAGCAGGTGGCTCAAATTGTCAGCTTTTCCATAATGCAGCATTAAACAAACCATCTGCAGAGATGGAGAGGGGGACAGGGTCACAAGATGGCCTATCAAGATTACAGATTTTGGCTGGTGTTGATAGCTTTGTTTTCCTCATTTAAGGGAAATTTTGAACAGTAGAGGTCAAAATAATACTCTTTTGAAATCCGTCTGCAGAAATACTTCATTGCTTTACAGAGCAGAGTGTTTCAAGTCTCTCTCTGGGCAGTTTTTTCTCAAAGCACAGCACTGGGGTGGCCTCACCTCCAGTCCTGGGTGCAGTTTTGGACACTTCAATATAAAAAAGACATTAAGCTATTAGAGTGTCCAAAGGAGGGCCACAAGGATAGTGAAGGGCCTTGAGGGGAGGCCATATGAGGAGCAGCTGAGGTCTTGTGGGTTGCTCAGCCTGGAAAAGAGGAGGCTGAGAGGAGACCTCATTGCAGTCTATAACTTCCTCGTGGGGGGAAGAGGAGGGGCAGGCACTGATGTCTTTTTGTGGTGACCAGTGACGGGACCCAAGGGAATGGCCAGAAGTTTTGTCAGGAGAGGTTCAGGTTGGAGAGTGACTGGGCACTTGAAAAGCTCCCCAGGGCAGTGGTCACAGCCCCAAGCCTGACAGAGCTCAGGAAACGTTTGGACAACACTCTTGGACATATGGTGTGATTCTTGAGGTGTCCTGTGTAGGGCCAGGAGTGATGATCCTTGTGGGTTCCTTCCAACACAGGATAGTCCGTGACTGCTGAAAACCATGGAGTTTATGGTCAATAGAGCTGCTGCATCTACATTGTTTTAATTCTGGAGGTCCTTTGCCCCTGCCCATCATACCTTTCTGTGTTGGGACAAACAAGAATCACTGCTGTCTTTTGAATTGAAGGGACAGGCTCCTGGAGCAGGTTCACTGAAGCCTTTGTCACTGTGGGCTTGAGTTCCATGATGTGTGAGGAGGAGAAGTGTTTGGCAACCCTGTGCTTCGTCACCATGTCAGGCCTTGTGTAACCCAGAAATACTTAGAGCAGAGGCCTCTGAGCCAGAGTTGTAATGTGTGCAATACCAGTCTGTTATTGCACGCATAAAAATAATAATTAATGAAATGAATTGCATGGTCTGTCTTCTTAGTAATTAGGTTCCAGTTTGGGGTGTCTGAACTGCTGAGACATTCTCGTGGTGAAGGTGAAACAAGGGAAGAAGCAGAAGCAGGGAGAGGGAGAGCTACAAAGGCATCAGTAATCCCGAGGCAGAAATACAAGAGACAGCCCTCAGTGGGAGCACTGAGAGGGGGGGAAGCTGAAAGGTGGTGGCAGAGGCATGGGGGATAACGATGGGAACAAGATCAGGATGAGTTCTGGGTGATGGATGAGGGGAGGAAAGTGTGATGGCAGAGAGGCCTCCTTCCAGGGAAATAAGTACAAAGGAGGGATGATAAGGAAGGGATCACACCTCTGATGTCTTTGACCTTCAGCGATCCTTGCATGCTTGTGAAAATAAATATTTAACAATCTTCTTAAAGCTTGTTTAAAAGAGGAAATAATTAGGTTGGCTCTCTGCTTAATACAGTTTATCTCTGCATCTGAATTTTGGGGCTTATGTCAGCAAAACCAGAATTATAACTGGGTGGTGTTTTGACCTGATGGGAGCTAATGTGTTGCTAACACCAGCTAAATAAAAAGCAGTGGGGTACAGCCGGTCATTGTGCAGCACATTCTTGCTTTTGTCAGAGGATATGCTGGATATGGTGTGGAATGAGGAGGAGACACTTCCCCTTCCTTCCCTGCATGGCCACCCCCTCTTAAGGAAAGAAAAAAAGAAAAAAAGAAAAAGTATTACCTGATGTTTGTTTAAATAAATTCTGATAGAAAATATGATCAATTATGGTTGATGTTTTTGATCCAGTCACTGAAAAATATTCCTGGTTGTAGCCATCACTAATATTTTATGCATTTTTATACTTTAAAAGTCAATTAGGAAATTAAATGCTCTCTTTTATTAAAATAGAAGACTGTGTATTTGAATTTTAATGCAGTAAGAATGCTGCCTCAGAACACAAATTCATTTTATTAGATTAATTAAGATCAGTAATGCAAAATAGGGTGAACAAAAGCCAATGTGTTGAGACCTATTAAGCCCTTCTGTGCTTGCTATCTGCAAATATTTTAGCTTGAGGTTTTCTCAAACTGTGTTCACTTTCATCCTATTCTTAAGTCTTATGCAGCTTTTTCTGTCTTGCAGTTTTTGATGTCATAAGAACAAAGTGAAGTTATATCAGAGAAACAATATTATCTGTAAAATTTGTTTTGTGAAAACAGGATTCATTCTCACACCTGACCTGGCCTTATATCTTGAAAGTGGTCTTGATAATGATTTCTTACATCCTAATAAAGTATAAGCCTTTTTAAAATGGCTAAAGGTCCCTCTCAAGAGCTGTCTTACTTCCTTCAGATGTTTATCAGTAGGATTTTGTTTGTATGATGTAGTTTTCATACACAAACTTCATACTGGAATTGCTTCTCAATGAAACATTTTTAGCATTTTGTAGTTCATGCCAAGTACAATGGTGAGCTGAGCCTTTTCTAACTTTTCCCTGTTCATCTGCCTTTATGGCAAGTCCATGTCCTTCCTCGAAGGCAAAAGAAAATGTCTTTTAAGTTCAGCTGCCAGACTGGCTCAGTATTGTTGTAAATATGAATGATGTAATACTCAATCACATGGTGGTATGTCTGCTATTTTTCTCTCTTTGAGAGAGAGAGAGAATAATCTTTCCGTCTTATCCAGTTTCAACAGTCTGGGAAAATAGCAGCCTTAAATGAGGCCCAAAAGAACCAAAATCTTGATTTCTTCCAGAGCTTTTCTTTTGAAGCCAGATGTTCCCCATGTCTTCTTTATTTTGACTTGCTAATTGGAAATAAGATGTTGAAGATAACGTGTGCTTTGAAGCTTGTGTATTGTGTATTTTATTTAGATTTAATCCTTTAAACATTTGACAATAAAACAAATTGCGGAGCTCTCATCTTTAGATCAGCTGTAAGTGAATCATTTAAGTTTTCAACATCCTTCCAGTTTGGGAGAAATGCAGTAGTCTCAGTGATGTTTTGACTGCATGTGTTAGTAAAGTGCTATGAGATTTGCTAATCAGTATTTTTAAAATGGAGATATATTGCTGTTTCTTCAATGAAGGAGCAACTTGGCTCCCAAAAATAAAGTCTTAGCTTGTGCCTCGGCAGGGAGCAGAAATCTGAGTGCTCTTCAGATTCCTTTTGTATTGATAAGCAAGGAGGAATAGTGACCAATATATTTTATGTTGTCATATGTCATGATGGAAAGCAAATTTTGAAAGAGAGGAAGATATATAGACTGAAAAAAGCAGCCTTTTAGTGTGGACAAAAAATAGCATGTAACTTCTACTAGGCTATATTTTTAATAAGGAGAGAAAACTATTCAGTGTAAATTCATATTCAGCAACATGACATGTACTAACCAAAATGGGAAAGTCCTTATAACATGAAAACCAGAACTCCAAACATTGCCTCTGTCTTATTGTCAGAAGACATTCTCACCTTATCTGTTTTACAGTATTTTTCCTTCTGCAATTGGTCTTTTAGAACTTTTTATTGTGCCTGTAGTGGCCTTGCAGCTTCCAAGGGAAAACAGAGTTGGTTTTGTCATTTCAGGTGCTGTAATGTGTGGCACAGTTCTAGGATGAACAATGAGCTGGTGTTTCAGGTTAGACTGCAGAAAATTTGAGAGGTTACCTGAACCTGCTTGTTTCTGAGAAAGCACCACTGTGCCCTTGCTTTGCAAGGATTTTGCCCTGTTCTAGTTCACTTGCATTAAAAATACACTTTTTTTCTTTTCTTAATGAATCCATGGCTTCAGAGTGATGCACTTCTGCCTGTCCAGCTCTGAAGGCTGTGGGGTTGTATGTTCTTTTGTGACTCTTGCTTTTGGGCAAAAGAGCTGGGCTGTCAAAATTGAGACTGTTTCTTTTGAAATTTGCCATTGAAATCACTAGTGGACCATCCTTGATCTCCAGGGAAATGAGGACAGAAGTGCAAAATAATTTTTAGTCATTACTGAGGAAGTCTTCTTTTAAAGGGACATTGGAAGGTTTCAGCTGTTGCCTCTCACTTGGCACCTGGGATCAGAGAACATTCTCTTCATACTTATCTGGAGTTCAAAGTTTTGTTTTCCCATGTGAGTGCTGCTAACTTCTGCAGAATCTAAGCTGAATTTTCTTTTCCATTTGAAAACTTCTGGTCCTTAAAGGATCAGTCTTCCAGAGGATGCACCAGATGGACTGCATCTGTGCTGCTGTCTCTGAGGGACTCCCAGATCACTGCATTCTTGTCACATCTGGAGGACCCAGTTCATTGCCAATAATTATTTCCAGTGCATATTCAGATTATAGTTTTTCAATTGAAAAATGTTTTTGTCAATGTTCAGTTTAATATATATTATCCTTCACCTTGACTCTAAGCTCTCCCTGTGGCAGAGGAAAGCAACTCAAGTATTGACTGCTGCTGTTCTCATTCCTCAGACTTTGAATGGGTGGCTTCAGTGGCTCAGCTGTTTCTCACAGTCATTCAATGGTGAAACAAGAGAATGCTCCAGTCCTTGATTTCTGCTGATAATGTTGGCAGCCCTCCCAGCAGAGCTGTGACCTGGTCACTTTCCTCCTGTTTCAGCTGGAGAATTTGGGAACACCATCAGGAGCCAAGAACACTGGCTGAGAGGTGGTATCCACAACATGAGGGCAGCATCAAAAAAGGCAGCTTCAAAATATAGCTCAACAGAAGTGTTTCATTACAACAGTCCTTCCTACTGACAGGCTCTAGGGTAGGAGGAAAGACAATACAGTGTATTTTCCACTGTCTCTCCAGCAGTCAGAGGTGTGATACAGGAAAATGTTTATATAGGTGATGTGTCTGAAAGTGATGAAATATGTGGAAGAGCCTGTGCTCTATGCAGGATTGTAGAATAATTTAGATTAGGAGGGGCCTCTGGAAGCCACTTGTCCTGCTCACATCCTCAGTAGATTCCTGAAACCCTGCTCTGGTTGAATGTTGATTGTCTCTAGCAATAGACATGTTATGTTCTCTCTGGGCTTTACTACCTTCATGCCAAAGATTTTTTTTTTCCAAATATTTAAACAGATTTTACTACAGTTTGCTTCTGAGAAGAATTTGTCTTCATATTCTCTGTACCTTCTCATTAGGCAGACAGTGTTAAGTGTCCCCTAAAGGACAGGTTTTCTCTCAGGTTTCCCATGTAAATCTCGTGTTCCAGCCCCTCAACCCTGGCAGTGTCACTCTGATGTTGTACTCTGGGGAGTCCAGATCTGACCAAGGCTCTCCAGGTGGAGCCTCACTGGTGGGCAATAGAGGGGAATATCCACTTGCCTGGACTGCTGGCTGCGCTTCTGCTAACAAAACTCAGTACCTGCTTTGGCCTTTCTCAGTGCAGGAGCCCACTGCTGGCTGCTGCTCAGCTTTTCTGTGGGGACATCCCCCTCCTTTGTGCCAGCTGTTCTTTCCCTGGTCACCCCCAGCCCCTACTGTAGCAAAGGGTTACTCTGTCTTTGTGTGTGAGGCTTTTTAGGAAGCTGAAAGGCAGATGCAGCTCCTGTCAGCCCAGTTCTCCAGCCTTCTGAGATCCTCTGAGTGGAGCCCCACCCTCTGATGCAGGACTGCTCACCCAGCTTGGTGCCATCTGCATACCTGCCTGGGGTGCCTCTGCCTCCCTGTCTCACTGCTAATGGAGACAGCATTGTCCCTGAGGGATGCCTGCAGCAGCTGTCTGCTAATTGGACTTTGTACAATTAATCACAGCCCTTCAAACCTGGCAGTCCAGCCAATGTAGTGCTTGCCCAGGCCTGCAAGCCAGGCCATGATGTCTCAACAGCTTGGCTCTAAGAACAGTGGCAGACCACGTGCTGAGCTTTGCTGCAGTCTCAGTGAGCAGCTCCCATTGCAGTGCCAGTGTCCCTGAGCTGGTGTTGGCTGGGGGGCCATGCAGAACAGATGGGTGGGTGACACTCTGCACAGGGGTGCAGCTGAACTGTGTCTGTGCACTGGGCAGGCTCTTTGGCTGCTGCTCTGGATGGAGAATTTCTCTTTACTCAGAGTCTGGAGCTGTCTGTCTTCTGATGGGCAACACAGCAGGTGCTCATTGATTTAATCTCAGGTCGTTTTAAAAGGCTGATGACTAAAGCCTGTTCCTGGCTTGCACAGACCCCAGATTCACTTCTGTAAGGGGAGTTAAAAGCCTGAGAGGGGAGTCAGGACCAAACCCTGCCCATTCTCCTTTTGAAGCTGTTGTTGCTGTGCAATCTGAAACACGAGAATTGTGGGGCCAGGAGAAAGGCAAACAAGTGGGAGCTTTTATAGGTGAATGGCCAAGCTCAGAGAGGGGGTATACCTAGTTCAGCTTCTTTTTCTGAGGTCACTCCTGTGTGTTTCTTTTTTTACAAATATATTAATTATATATTTTTCTCTTGACCTAATGCATGAACAGTTGTGGCAGCAGGACTGTAATTCCAGTTTGCCCCCTCCCAGCTGAGAGTCCTGTTGGTGGAGGTGTAGAATTTACAGTGTTTTATGGAGAAGGTCAGTATTCTCATCTTCTGATTGGAGAAACTGAGGCATAGAAGGGAAGCAAAATGACTTGTTCATCAAGACATAGATATTTTTGTGTCCTGTGTGCATCCATATCTCTTACTGCTGCCTCCCATAATGTAGGAGCCCTGATTTACATATTGCTTTCTATTTAATTTTTCTAAGATACTGGACTATAGTTTTCCAAGTATACTGGCTAAATACATTGGAATTTTTAGCTAAAATTTCCCAGAGGAGCAAGTTCTGCATTAGCTCTGGTATTGCACTGAGCTTGTTAGCAAAATTCTAGGCTGACTTTATAAATCTCAGTAGTGAGAAAAAAGTTATCATTTTTCTTGAAAGCTTTACAAATATGACACAATCAGTGAGCAGCTGTAAACATGAGACTCACAATAGCATTCTCAGTTGTTGTTCAGAGCAGAGCTGTATTTTAGGAGCTTGCCATCAGCGTGCTGGATAATGTTATTGGAAATCACACTGCTGGGTTACAATAAAACTACTGCAAGACTCTGAGAAAGGCATCTAAGGAGATCTTTCCCAGCATATCACTGGCAGTTTTTATTTTCCCAGAGGCAGATGATATGTACATCATTACTGATTTTTTTTTTTTTTTGCTTTCTCTCATGAAGAATTCCAGCCGCTGAGATAAGTTTACAGCTCCTTAAAAACTGATAATGACAGAGCAGTCTCTGTGCTGTAAGAGAGACGGGAGATAAGTGCTTGCCATTGCTACAGCATTCAAAAGAAGATAATAAAAGGATAAAAGTTTAAAATGACACTCCAGGAAAATACCTTATTTTCCATCTTGATTAACGCTATTTAATGAAAGTTGTTAAATTTAAGAATGTGAGAAATACAATTTGCAAGTAAATTAACTTCAGTGTGTTCACTAACTGATGCTGTTCAACAATGTCTTGAGATGCTTTGAGAGTTCCTACCTAAGTGAAGTAAATATTGACAGTAATGCCAACAGAATTCCAGTATCTGTGACAAGTGAATTGCTTACTGAATACCCAAGTTTTCAGCAGGATATCAGTGTGGGTATTCTGTCCCCTTTCTACCCTCCTTTCTCCCTACACTCCTTGCCCCAATAAAGGGTTTTCCTTTATCCTTAATGATCTCCTCATAAAGGTGTGTAGCCAATAATGAAGGAGTTGACACTTGCTTTATGTTTTTTAACACTGAAAATTGATATGTGTGCTTACAAAGTGATTTTAGAGCAAATTGGTGCAAAATCAAATTAAATATTAAAGTGAATAAAGGACTTTAAAGTTATTTCAGGAGGTGCTTAGCTATGTGTGTTGGATAATAGAAGCATGAAAATTAGGACTGTCATACTTGAAAGGAGGGACTGAGTCTGTGATAACTCTTGCATCTCTTTATTACAAGAAGTTCAAGATGTCTCTTAGCTGTTAAACCCTTTTGCATGTTTTCTATGGGGGAACAGATTTCTTTGTTGATTTGCATGGAAAGGATGTAGCTTAGGTCTTTCAAAGGCAGGGAGCTGGTCTGAAAAAGAATCCTTGCCCATAAAGTTAGTAACCTGCTGAGGTATTATAGCTGAAATACATTTGAAAGCTTGTTTCTGTGATCTTTTGGGGAGACTTGGGAACCTCTGAGTCAAAATATGTATTATAATAGTAAGATAATCAGGGTTTTTCAGAGCATTTTACCAAAGAAGGGGAAAGTGCTATCTTCATTATAAAAACATGATAAAGGGTGGAATGTTTTTTGTTGGGCAGTGGCAAAAATGGAAACAGAAATCCACTGTCCTGAGGCACAGCCAAGAATCCCTCTGGGTTATGCCTTTCAATTTCTTGGGAAAGATAGATTCCCAAAGGGAAGCATTTGTTTCCCATTCTTTAGTGTAGATAAAATACAAAGTGTATCAAATGCCTGTGACTGTATTTTCCCTGCTTAATAGATCACCTCAAAGATTTATTCTTGTAATTGAACTCCCTGAAAAGTTAGCTCCCTTTAAAATCTCAGATATGCAAACTCCTCCCTCCACCTGCTCTATTATACTTGTTCAAGGACCAAATTTAATCTTCTTCTAGAGACAACCACTTGAGACATAAATTTGTTTTAACTTTAAAATCCGGTATATTAGGTCCTTGAAGAGAATGTGTCATGTTGAGAATTGTATTCATTTCAGGGTATGATGCATCACTTGTCCCTAGCCCTGAAAGGTATTTTAAATTGGTATTTGATATTTTGAAAGTTAGAAAAGCTGTTGCAGGTTTGGTTTTTTGTTTTTTTTTTAGTTCTTATTGAGCTCTGTACAGTTGGGCTGAACAGAAAGTATCAGTGAAAGTATCTTCTCACCCTGCCAGTGCCAGCTACAGGCAATCTCTCACTTGTGCATTGCTGGGAAGTGGAAGTGAAGACGTGTTTGCATATTGCAACTTGTCCACAGGTTGGTAAATTCAGATGTGCTAACTCAGTGCTTCTGTCTGTCATTGTATCCCAGGATACCTGGGTGGCTGTCCAAGGAGGTGATGTGAGTTTTCTTCTCTCCTATTGCCAAATAAACCTCCCTGGAATGCTCCTCCAGTGGTACTCCAAAGTGCAAGGTGCATTATTACATAATTTGGTAAAAAACTTTATTAGTAACTCCTTTTGGCTATGCTATTTATGAACCATGGGCAGGTCTCTTTAACAAACCCCAAATTCAGCATACCTCAGTACTTTAGGGCTTACGTGGTTTTCTGCTACAGCGAACACGCAGCAATCTTTTTTTAGGTTTAGTGTAGGCATTTTTTAAGTTGAAAGCATGGGCTGAGAATTTTTTAACCCACCAATGCAGTGCATCAGTTTAGCTTCATGTATTGATAATACCTAAACCAGGCTGCTCTGAGGAGTTCAGCCAGTGTAGAAGTGTGTTGTCCTGACCTCCAAGCACTGCTGGTGAACTCGTCCTGAGAGCCCAGTTTCAGCTCCACGCTGCGTTCACGTTCTGTAAGAAACACAAGTGACTGGGGAGGTTGCTGTGAGTTGCTGTAATGCCTTTAATCGAACTTTGATTGCTACAAGAAGAGTCATTAACAGTTTGTTAGCATCTGAGGAAGCATTGCTCCATCCATGCCCCAAGAGAGAGACAGCCACATCCACAGAGCCATCATGCCTGACATTTTTCCAGTGGAGTGCTGTGGGCGTGAGGGAGGGTGAGAACACACAGAGCTCTCCCACCTGCCCAGGTGAGGCTTTCTGATCAGAGGAATACACCATTAGTGGGAAGGGCATTCCTGTAGTGGCCACTTCCAGAGTACAAGGGTCCCTTTAGTGCAGTTCAGGTAGTGAAGGGTTTCTGCAGGTAACCTGTGGGCATCTGATAGAGAAGGGTTTGTCATTGTGTCATGTGATATATGCAGAGATGGTTCTCTTAAAGGCCTTTGAGAGTGGGAAGTGTAACACATCCCATTGTTGTCCTTCCCACCAAAGGCCATTAAGGAGCCAGCAGCCTCAGAAGGGCAGGGATGCAGTTCACTCCTTTTGAAGCTGTATTTTCTCTTAAAACAAAGGCCCTAGTGTCAGAATGCTTTTTGCTAAATGAGTGACAGTGTTTTATGTGGATGATATTAGATCATGCCTATGCCTGGATAAATCAAGTGCACTATCCTGGCAGGAAAGCAGCATCTGAGTTTGTGTGCATGTCCCCGTGCAGGGACAGCAGCTGCCACACTCCCATCCCAGCAAAGGTCTGCTGAGATCATTCACCCAGGAGCACTTAATACCAGTGCATTTGCCTCAGTATGGGTATGAAAGCTAAGATGTATCACTTGGCTTCTAGCATGGGAAATGTAAAACATTCTGTGTCCACAGAATTTGGTTTTATTCTGATTTAACTGAGCCCTGTAATGCTACTTTTTTTGAAGAGTGTAGGTGAGTGCTTACTGTGGGTAAACCAGAGCAGTACTGTGACAACTCTCACTCAGGAAAAGTGTTTGTACGTAAAACAAGGGAGGTGTTACCAGTTTTATAACATTTTGGGTTGCTGTAAAGCAGTTCCTCTGCAGGCTTTTTCTCCTTACTTGTTTTAAGGCTTCTCTTTCAGATAAGGTAGGTCTTTGTGTTTTTGAGAAAGCTGGGAAAAACTGTGCAAACTTTAAAGAGAAATTTGAGAAGGTGAGATGGGTGACAGAGAGATTGTCTCAGGCTCTAGTTTTGGAGAATGCTTTAAGCCACTGTGAGCTGGCACAGCTTCAGAAAGAAGTTATCTTGCTTTGGCCTTGCTTTCTCAGTCCTCCCTCAGTCCATCCCTGCCTTTTATCAGCCCAGGTGTTTATGCAATTGCATGTGAACTGGGGAGTTAATCCAGCTGAAAACAGGCAAAAAAAAAAAAAAAAAAGCAAAGCAGAGAAAAAAAATG
>VZRX01019469.1:40704-61723 GCA_013398075.1 Notiomystis cincta | reverse complement strand
GGGAAACGGGGGAGTTAATCCAGCAAAAAACAGGAAAAAAAAAAAAAAAAAGAGCAAAGCAGAGAAAAAATATGTGTATTTCAGACAGTTCCTTTGGCTGCTTTGCCATGGTGCTGCACAAATAGCAGCCGTGGGGAGGGGGTGGTAATGAACTGAAATCAAGTAAGTTATGGCAGGGTTTTTTTTTTTTTTGTTTTTTGTTGTTGTTGTTGTTGTTGTTGTTGTTGTTGTTGTTGTTGTTGTTTTTTCCATATTTTTAAATATTTCCAAACTCCTGCATTTGGAATTTTCTGAAAAGGCAGAGTGTCAGGCTCATGACTGTGCTGGTTTTCCTCTGCCACCTCTGAGCAGGCAGTGATTTTCCTCTGCTGCTTCTGTCAGCCAGCTGCTTCACGTTTCCAAACGTGTGCATTGCTGCTGTGCTGAATACTGGAGAGCCATCTCAGAATAGTTCTTCTAAGTCTGTACCTCTGACTTCTTTGGAACTTTCCTTTCACTCTTGGTACAAGAGTCATAACCTTTATAGACTTTGTACACACAGAAAAGAGAGAGAACTGAACTCCTTTACATTTACTTAAATCTTTACTATCAATGTCCTCCTTCCCAGCTCCTTTGTGTAAGTCCACTTTATTATCAAATTGTCATTCTGTGCAGATTTTTGGGCTGTGCAGTTTCACACCTGCTTGTGTTTTCTGCAGTGATTTTACAATTTATTCTGGTTTCTTTTTCTCTTTGCAGCTTCAGCTTTGCTCCTTTCCTGCTGCCTCTCTCCCATTCTCATCTGCCAGCTCTGCTCTTCTTTTAAGTTCTTCCTTAAATCTTGCTTCTCCTAGCAACCTCTCTTGTTTTCCCTCACCAGTGCTTGTTCAATTTACTGTTCAGGGGACGGGGTCTCCCTTTCTTGTTTGGAGACTTTTTGTTGTTTGAATACAGCCAACTGTTATTTATACATGGCCACATCATTCAAGTTGAAGATTAACCTCATGTCTCTCAGAACTTTTAAATTAATATTTACATTTTCATTCTATGCCTAAATTTTCTTTTCCCTGAGCAAATATACTAACTAGATTATCTTTCAGGGGCTTAGTATGGATATTCTTTGCATATTTTATCCCTTTGATACCCTGTATAATTGCAAGTTGACTGTACAAGCATTCTGAGACAAGAAATGTATTTTAAACTTTTTTTTTTCTGTTGTGTTGCGCTGTGTTAAAAATTTACATGTGACTGTTATGAATTTAAATGTGACTAAGCAAATACTTGGCACTACCCCCCAAGGCAGGTTTTTTCCTTGAAGTCAGTAACACTGGGACCACAGCTTAGCCCCAGTCCTTTGAAGACCACGTTCTCCAAGGGCAGCGTTCTCAGAAGTGCTGAACGCTCACTGCGCATTCAGCCAGCCTGGGTGATTTTGGAAAGTGTTCCTCTAAGTGGCAGTGACTCTGAAGACAATTACTCAGAAAAGCTGCAGCATTAATTTAGGGAAGAGTGAACAGTGTGTGTTTTGGAGTCTGAAGGTGGATGCAGCTCACAGGGCTTGGACCCCTCCCGTCTGCAGCTGCTGGAGATGCAGGTGGGGAGAACTGGTGGAAAAGGCTGATTCAGGTGGTGGGTGAGCCAGAAAGCCACACTTGTAACCCTTTCAGTTAATGGCCTGGCATCAGGCAGGCTGCATGCAGCCCCAAACACCTGTCTGCTCTTTGATCTGCCTGGTGCTGATGTGGTGCTGGATTACAGCTGCTAACTTTGTCTTAGCTGTGAAGGCAGTGAGGCTGCACGTGCTGAAGGAGAACTGCAGCAGAAATATCCTGATAGACCTGGGGAAGGAGAGGGGCACTGCTTTTTGTTTCCAGTTTGGGGATTTTAGAATACAGAATTTAGAGCAATACATTTATGAAACACAGTCAAACAACTGTGTGCAAAGAAAAACCCCTGCAGACCAAAATGCAGTTCTTTTCTTATCATGCATTAATCTACACATATATAAAGATTACTTTTTGTAAAAATGGCATTTGTGCCTAGCAGTTTCATTTGTTAAGTGCTGTTTTTATTTGTGTACTCGAGCAGCCTGTGCTACGTGGACTTCTTTGCACAGGCGAAATTGGAGAGTGAAGAAATTTTGGAAGCTGGCTCTGTGGGGATTCAGCCTCGAGGCAAAGCTTTCATTAGAGTTGTCAGAAATGAGTTTTCTACAAAAGAATTGGGCTTGGTTATTATTTCTAATTGTTTTAGTTCGGTATCATTGGAAAGAGAAATGTTTACTTTAAACAATTAGCGTTGTCAGTCAGTTTCAATTAAAGGCTAATTAAAATGGGGAAAGTTTGTAAAGCAGCAGAGCTACAACCATGGTAAGTCACAATCAGAAATCATATAGTGTATGAAATTACAGAAGGGGAAGGTTCTGAATTGGGTGTTGATCTGAAAGGTTGGAAACTGGGTTCCAGGCCAGCCAAATGCTGTCACTAGTTTTTCACCCTGGTATCACCCCACTTCTGTGTCCACCCTCCCTTTTGTCTTATCTCCATGTGTTTGTTAAAGAAAGTGCTTCTGGGAAGTTCCCATTTGTTATATATTTTATCCAGAACCCTGACACTGAAACTGCAAGTATTTCTTTTCATTTAGAACTTGAGAACATTTTGTTTTAATATTCAGATTTTTTTTTCGTTTC
The DNA here is from genome assembly GCA_013398075.1 of Notiomystis cincta. NCBI lineage: Eukaryota > Metazoa > Chordata > Aves > Passeriformes > Notiomystidae > Notiomystis > Notiomystis cincta. The sequence goes on along the minus strand of VZRX01019469.1, from coordinate 59,055 downwards.
AGACATGTTTCCTATTAAACCTTGCTTTCTTTGCACCCAGCTGAATTGCTGCTGTTGAGTACAGAAAGTGAGATTATGTTTAAATATTTTATATATTTAACGGGTCTGGTTTTAGTTTTTGTGAGAAACAGAAAGCATTTTAGCTTAAGCTGAATAAAGGTGACACTTCATTACGGTCAGCAGGACTTTTATGGATGTCAAATTTCTGCTGAGTGGCTTGCAGTCACAGCTCCTTGGCACTAGTCCTCCTTCCATGGTATGTCTACTTTTGTAGTAAGCTTGTAAAAATAAGTAAAAAAATGTTCCAAGGGTAACTTACAAAAATGAACTAACTAACTAAAATACATACTAGACCCTTTGTCTTCTCCCAGATATGACATCCTGCACAGTGGAAGAATTTTGAAATAGTAGCATGAAACAATCTGAAGGTTGCCTCATAACTGTAGATGGTCAGACACTAAAGATTTTAATTTTTAATTTTTTTTTAGGAGGGGTAAGAACTACATAATAAATGATGTTATTTTAATGGCATTTTCCACAATTTATTCCTGCAAATGGCAGATTTGCCTCCTGCTAGATGTTATTATTGAAAATCAGGGGGGATTTTGCTGCACAAGTACTTTAGGATTGCTGGAATATGCAAAATGTAGGTCTCTCTGAAGTACAAATGCATGCTTGTTTTGGTATTTGGGGTTTTAGGTTTCCGCTACTATTCATTTCTTCATGAACTTTTGTTTCCTCTGGTGCTGAGAATGAGGTCATTATTGCTGTGAATCATGGAGCTCTCATATTATCCACAGATTTTTGGATTATAAAGGCAGAAAGGGAACATTTTGGCCACTCAGTCTGGCCTTTTGCATCATGCTGGTCAAAGGATTCCCTTGAATTTAATTTTTTGAAGTAATGCCTTTAGACTTATCTCATCTTGATTTAGACATTTCTACTGATGGCCAGTCAGCTGTGTACCTTGGTGAAACTTGCTTAAAGAATTAATAGCAAAGGAAAAGCAGTTAAAACTGTTAATGCTCTTTCTTTTCAGTTTTTTTTTTTAAAAATGGGTACATTTATAACCTAAGTCCCCTTGTGCCCAGTTATTTGCATGTGTATGTCCACAGCACCAGTAGCTTTCCACCCCTTTAAGAGCTTTTCCCTGTGAGTAGCAGTCTCCATATGTAAAATGATCATTGTTTTCTTCCAGCCTCAAAGAAAACATTTATCTTAGGATTGTATAATTTTTGAATACATATTAAGTATTATCTGCTGTTTTCAGCTGCTGTTGTATGTTCTCCTGAACTGTTCCAGCTCTGAAATGAGTTTGAAAACAAGGGCCTGTTTTTACAACCACTTCCTGCTGATAATCGTGCCCACAATATTCATAGTAAAGGCCAACCCAGTGCTACTGCATGACTCAAGTTTCCCCTTTTGCTCTGCTGTAGTAGCTACACTTCCAATCAGGGAGGGAGATTGCTGGAGGCTACCTTAAATGAAATCCAGAAGTGCCACATTTTTACTGTGACCTTTGCTTAAAATTTCAGTGGACACTTGAACTAACTTCTCCAAGGAGCAAGGGAAATGTATGTTAAAGCCTCTATAGAGTAGCTCTGAACTGGTTCAGGGGTGCCTGAGCCCTGCTGGTGAATTTCCCAACTCCTTAGCTCTGATCCTGTGTCACTATAAATGCATCCCATGCTCACTCTTTCTTCTTGGACAAAAATGTGGGGTTGTTTTCCTTACAATAATAAAGCCTCAGCCCTTGTACTGTGTTAGTAATTCTAGATTTTCCACCAGAGTGTGTTTAACAGTTTGAGGAGGTTGAGGAATACTCTGGTATACAGATTTCATGACTGTAACTGAAATGCCCAGGTTAGAAAAGCACGTCTCTGGCTCACCCAAAATCTGAATTAGCATTTGCCACTTGTGCTCCTTCCAACCCCTCCTCCATTTCCAGTGACAGCAGCCAAGTTCTAGGACCTCTCAGTTTCTCACTTTGGTGCCTCAATAACTTATGAGATGCTTTTCTTTTGGAATTTCATTTTTTTCCCCTAAATTGTGATGACTTCTATCAGATATGAGTGATAATTTTACTTTGTCTCAGTGGGGATGGTATCTCAGGGTGGGCAAAGAATAATCAGGCACTTCAAGTCAATAATGAGCTGGGAACATTTTCAGACTTAGAATATTTCTTGAGCACAAAATTGGCATAGTGATTTCTTCTTAGATCTGTTTGATGAGCTGACAATTATTATGGTTCCTTGGCAATTGCATTGCTAAAGTCTTTCCATTTTCTCTTTTTTCACTTTTACAAAAAATTTGCTCTGAATTCAGTTTGCTCTGGATAGATTTCTAAGCTGTGTATTTTACAGATGGTTTTTGTTAGCAGTTTCCTTACTGTGTTAAAATTTCAGATTACTGTAATGTCTTGTGTAATACTACCTATAATGGATTTTTGATTTTTTTTCAGAGCCATACTGAATTTTCAGCTAATTAACTACCCAGCTATGCTGTGGTTTTTAATGTGGAAATTAATTTCCACCAAATAATATTAACATAATGTATTAAATTTTGTAACAAATTTGGAGTACATTCATACAATTTCAAATGCAAACTAAGGGTAGAAATGCTCAAGGATAAAAGTTCTTAGCAAGGAAGATGTTTATGTATAAACTGATTACGTTATCTGAATTACTCTCCTTCCACAGCTGATAATGTTTAGGAGAAATGTCTGCTGTATTACTCTGGCTTACTTAAAGAACATTCACTAATACTTCTGTTACCACAGCAAGCACAACCTACACTGGTGTCCCTGCATTTTATTTAATGCTGGATTTCTTATCACATTGCTGCATATAAAAACTCTCACACAGCCCTGCCTACATGTTTTCTTTGCCTGCCTCATTCTCTCACTCTCTCCCCTTCTCTCACACTTTACCTTGACACTCCTTTTAATAATAAAACTAAAGCCCTTTTACAACATGCAAGCCACACCTGAGTAGCTGATAGGAGATCCAGTATGTGTTCATTAACAGCAGCAAAAAGGCTACCTTTGCACTTTGGGCTTCATGGTGCCTTTTTTCCTTCTCTTCTCTTCTCTTCTCTTCTCTTCTCTTCTCTTCTCTTCTCTTCTCTTCTCTTCTCTTCTCTTCTCTTCTCTATTTTGGATACTGTTTAGGCAATGCATTCATAACTGTGCTTGCTTTCAGTTAAATCTAGTGGAAACTTGTAGTGGTTTGGTCTGTTTTTTACTATTATGTTTTCCAAGTGTGCCCATAATGAGTAGATGGTGACCTAATATTTTGCAGCAGCACAGGATATCATGAAGGGAGTGAAAACTGAAAGGTAACAGCTGATTTGCTTGGCTGGGGAAGGGAGTAGCCAAAGCAGCTTTCCCTTCCCAGATCTTTGACGAGGCCTTATAGAAGAGAACAAAAAAAACTTATTTCAGTTCTCTTAGTTTGCTCTTCCATCTGTGTTTCTGGGCTCCTAAGCTGCCATAGGAGACTGATGATGCTTTATATTCTGAAGTGTAAGAAGGGTATTATGTCTTGATGCTGTCACTGTTTTTAGTTATCATAGAATAATAGAATGGCCTGAGTTGGAAGGGACCTTAGAGGTCATCTTGTTCCACCCCCTGCCATGTGGAAGGGACACCTTCCACTAATCCAGGTTGCTCCAAGCCCCATCCAGCCTGGCACTGAACACTTCCAGGGGCAGAGCATCCACAGTTTCTCTGGGCAACCTGTGCCAGGGCCTCAGCACCCTCACACCAATGAATTCCTTCCCAAATCCAGTCTAACCCTACTCTCAGTTTAAAGCCATTCCCCCATGTCCTGTCACTACAAGCTCTTCTCCATCTTTCTTGCAGGCTCCCTTCAGGTACCAGAAGGCAGCAATTAGGTCATCCCAAAGCCTTCTGTTTTCCAGGTTGAACAATCCCACTTGTCTCAGCCTTTCCTCCTAGCAGAGCTGCTCCATCCCTCTGATCATCTTGGTGGCCTCCTCTGGACTCGCTCCAGCAGCTGAGTGTCCTTGCTGTGCTGGATCCCAGAGCTGGATGCAGCCCTGCAGGTGGGCTCTGAGCAGATAAGAGGACCCTCTTAGCACTGGGTCCTTCTTAGGGTGCAGGGTATGGTGAGTACTGGAGGTGGCACGAGGTGTTGGCTTGTCCTTTGAGACAGCTTGAGCAGTGCATTCAGCAGGTGCTGGAGGGTTTTTGGGCAGCTGAACAATTAACTGGATGTTGGCTGTCAGCATAAGTGGTGAACTGACCTAACCCATATTTGGTTTCTTTGACAGTTAACCTGGGTTTATTTCTTCCCTTTCTTTGGCTTGCTAGTGAAATGGAATTAAGAAATACAACAAGCACATTCAACAAGCTTGTATATTCCTTGACTTCTTTCACAGACATGTTACTTGACCTCAGCGACCTTCTTCAGGTATTGTACCTTTTCTTAATTTGTCTTTTTTTTAATTGTTAAAGTTTAAGATGTTTTAGTTTTTTTCTAAATATTCTGAGTGGAAAATCACTGGGCTTGGAAGTCTGAGTAACTTTTCATTAAAATTAAATGTAAAAAAAAGGTTTTTGCTTTTAATGCTACAAACAATGTTGCAAGAGTTACTATGATCCTTTCATTGGGGTTCAGAGTCACTGCAGTGGCACAGGGTCAGATGCTGCATATTTTTAAAACAACAGTTGTTGAAGACAGAAATAACCTTTTTGGTAGATAATGCTGTGTAAATGTGCACTTCAGAACTGTGTTTTATAAAATGTATTTTGAGAGAAACAGGAACTTGCTCTGTCTGTGGAAATAGAAAGCTCTGCTGACATATGTTGTCTTACCCTCATTCTCTCTGTTACAACTGTTTTACATACAATGCGAGTAGGTTACTTGCATCTATTTTTGTCTTCCCAGCTGTCTTGGTAAATGGCATCCCTCTGAAGACTATTTATTGCTTGAAGCAATCTGCTGGAATTGCAATAATCAAATGAATCTTTAATTTTGAAATTTAGTAACTTTTTTCTCTTTTCTAAACTCTGATTGAATTATTTTGATTGCTCACAACCAAACAGTACAAGTGTAAGATGAGAGGTTTGTTTCCTTCTAAACACAGGTAATTTTTCATGGTGATGGTTTTGAAATAGAATGATCACAGTAATATGAAGAATAGTCACAATGTGAACTAGAAGAAGAGGTATTGTATCTGTAAGAGGAAAAGGAAAAGATGTATTGTCAGCAGAAACAGACAAGAAAGATTGAATGATTTGTCTTTTCCCCTCTGTGCATTCCAGCCAGAAAAGATGCTGAGATGGGGCTTATGAGGACCAAAAGGTTAAAAAGGGGTAACTGAGGAGATGGGAGAGACAGAAATACATTAGTAGTAGGGAAATAATCAGCCCCTGAAAGAGAAAAATCCAAGATTTCAGTACCTTGATCTGCATTTGACTGTGTCTTCTGATGAGCTCTACTTCATGTCTTCTTTAAGGTGAATCTGAACAAACAGGAATGTTGAATAATATTGTTAACTCTACCTATCCAGAAAGTCCTGTTTAAGAATACATAAATGAGTTTTTCAGGTTCTAGCTTGATGTTTTTTCCCTCCCACCCCAAGTTAAAAAAATTCAAACAAACAAACCCCCACAAACAAAACCACAAACCAAACAGAAAACCAAACTACAAACCAAGTAAAAAAAAAAAAATTAAATAAATAAACCAAACCACCTTTGTAGCAAAATATTTTTGGCCTGGACAGAAAATTTCANACATAAATGAGTTTTTCAGGTTCTAGCTTGATGTTTTTTCCCTCCCACCCCAAGTTAAAAAAATTCAAACAAACAAACCCCCACAAACAAAACCACAAACCAAACAGAAAACCAAACTACAAACCAAGTAAAAAAAAAAAAATTAAATAAATAAACCAAACCACCTTTGTAGCAAAATATTTTTGGCCTGGACAGAAAATTTCAGTACATTCTGCTTTAGATCAGTCTTCATCCACAAAATCTGGATCTAAAAAGGAATTTGTTTATTAAAAATAGTTCATTAGATGGTACTATTTTACCTTGAAGTGCTTCTTTATTTCAAGGACTGCTCTCCCACCCTGAAGTTGGGATATAAATGTCATTAAGGAAGAAGAAGAGTTGAGAGCACTGGTAGTAGTGGCAGCAGTATTATTTTTCCAAGGTGTTTAATTTTTTCATACTGATCTGTACAAAATTTGTCATAGTGGCCCAGGTTTGTTTTTCTTCATGAGATGAGAAAGGTGTTGATTTTATATCACAAAAAATCACATCTGAAGTCTAAAAAAAGAGCTGCTGCTGACCTGCACCAACTCTTGCTTAGAAACTAATAGTGAATGTTGAGATTTCTCTTCAGAATGTTCTTGATGCAGCTCAGTTGCAGTGGGAGGTGAGGGACCTGCAGGGCTCTTTGTCATCTGGCTGCAGGGATTTTGTAAGAAAGTCACCACATGAAACATCCTTACACAGTGTCTTCATGGAGGCTCCTGACTGAATTACTGAACATCCTGAAATAGGTTTCAGTGCATTTGAGAGTGAAAAAATCATAGAATCATTAAGGGTGGAAAAGACCCCCAAGATCACCAAGTCCAGCCATGAACCATCACCATGCTCACCACTAAACCATGTCCTGAATCTGCTGCTACCTGCAACTCAGTATTTGTTTAATGACCTGTATTCTATTCTTTCTCTCTGCCTGATCTGTTTAGCCTTTTTTTTTTTTTTTAAGTGGTAGAGGAAATCCTAAGCATGACCTCTTAAGCTCTGCTTTGTACTTGTTCTACAACCTCTTCCTGTCTTTCTTGAGTTGCTTTGGGACTTAAAAATATAAAAAAATTAAAAAGCTGTCCCCTCCAGTGTAATGTGCTTTTAGGATAGCATTATGCTGCTAAAACTTAGCAATAGAGGAGACTAATTTTCACTGTTAATGGCAGTCTGTTTAAAAAGTCGTATCAGTTTTTCCTCTTATGCTGATGACTGAGATGTGGGAGTTTGTCTTGTTCCACTGGGGAGCTGCTGCATTTTCATAATAATTTTTGGAGCTTCAAAATTGCTGCCATCTTGGGAAAAGACAAAGTGTCTTTTGTTTTTTTATAGTCTTTTTTAATTGGAAAGACAGTTTCTTTGGTGTTTTATCTTCATGTGAAATACATCTTATGTCTTGGAAACCTCCTGTTGGAAGTATTGTTGATCCAGAAGGCCTCTGATACATTTGGACTTTGAAGCATGATCTGCAACAAACTGAAAATGTCCAGAGCAGTGCTACAAATCAGGCGCCTTCCTTGTGCCGAGCAGTCGTGCTGCTTGTTGATTGAGTTGGAAGGACGACCATCATCAGTCTCTGACAGGGAAAGTACTTGCTTATATTTTCAGATCCTGCATTTTACTTGCAAATACAGTCCTTAGAGAGGTCTGCAATCAGGGCTTTTGTTTGCTTTTTTGTTAGTCCAATCTAAGTGACAGGCCTGGCTTGTTTAGGAGAGCTGCAAAGCCTGTCTAGCCTTGGCCAAGGTTTGAACAGTTTAGGTTTTCTCCCATCTTTCCAAGCATCCCAGTCCTTGCACCTGGAGAGCTGTTTAGTGTAGTTTAGTTTAGAGAACTTCCAGCTGAAGTTTCATCTCAATGTGGTGAAAGGCTGCCTTTCACATCCTCAGAAATGGCTGGGGGTTTTTCAGTCTCTTGTCATCTCCAGTGTCATGGTCTCTGCAATGAGGTTGTAAAAGACTTCAGGGAGAGGGGCTGGCAGTGCTTTGATCCCCAGTTTCAGCCTAGCAGAATATAATTTTTAGTGTGCCTTTGTGCTGTGTCCTGCTATTAACAAGGCTGATGTTCACTGAAAAGATCAAACATCTGAAGAGCCAGGCTCTTTATAGTGTGCAACAGGAAAATTACCAGCAATGGAGATAATTAATTAAAATGGGATGTCTCTACTTGATATCAAGAGAAGTTTTTCACTATGAGGACAGCCAAGTGTGGAAACAGGTTGCTTAAAGCAGTTTTGAAGTTCTTATCCATCAAGGCCCTCAAGATCCAGAGCATCCTGGTCTATTCCTGCAGCTGATCCTGCTTGGAGCAGGAGGTTGGGCTGGAGACCTGCTGAGATCCATTCCAACCTGAACTATGCTGTGGTTCTGGGTAAGGGAAGAGGGTGCACAAGAAGTGAAAATCAGTAACTAGTACTTGCTTGGTCTCTCTTCCACTTCAGAACAGAAGTCTCACCCCTATTTCTTCATCTTCAGTTTGTCTAGTCAAGTAACTTGCTTGTCTAGAAGGATTTTTATTGTGAGTTCTTTTGGACACTTGTTTTCATTTATTTAATCTAAAGGCAGCATTGGGCTCCCTGTCTCCTTTATGATTGTCACAAATTATTACTCTTTGACTTTCTTGCATAGATGGTTTGATAATGGCTTGTTGTACTGCTGTGGTATTGGAGGAACTCCAGGACTGCCATGGATGTGATCAGCAGACTCTCCCTTTGGAGTCCCCAGAATGAAGGCTGTGCTTTAAAGCACAGTATGAGAGGGAAGCTGCTTAATTTTGATTGGTGTCTCTTTTGAATGACAGCCTGACAAGCTGAGTTTGGTACTTGTTTGTATTTTTGTCTGCTCTGACTGCAGTATAGAACCAAAAAATGGGATATTTCAGTTTATTGCATGGAGAAAGGTAAAATAGAGTGTTTTTTTTAAAGACTGAACTGGTTTGCTTCAGTTTTTAACACTTTTGTTCATTTAAAGTTATTGACATGTTGGCTGTATTTGCTTTTATTGCCCCTATGCAAATTGCTGTTGATTGAGTTAATTTAAACAACCTGGTTGGGACCTTCAGGCATTACTACACTAGAAATGTTAATAATGAATCAAATAACCACAGGTGCCTCTTTCCCCAGCAACAGACACTCTCCTTAAAAACTCATTTGCTTTTCATGCTTGCTTAATTATTTAGGCAAGCAGCCATGGATGTTTCACAGTGTGAATTCTCATCATGTTCCAACTGCCCAGTCTTTGTCTTTCTAGAGGAATATCTTAACCACTGTCACCATTTGTAGTACTTTGCCAGAATGCCACACTATGGTCTTGAAAAGCCTTTTTGGAAATTGCTTGTAGAAGAAGGGTTATTGATTTATAACTTTATGGAACTTGCTGTCAAACAAAAACTTCCATTCAATGGCAGCAGCTTTATTTCTTTATTTTTTGCTCCTGTCCAGCAGTTGACATGACCTGGTAGCCTGGTAACTGTATGAATGGGAAATTCCCTGTTTGCCAAAGAGAGTTTAAAATTCTGGAAGGTGTTAGGCTGCTGAATTCCTGTGTTACTGGAAATGAGGTGTTTGTTGTTATTTCTGAAAGGGGAAGTATATTGGTATTTGTGAACAGATCAGGCATGATGTGAAAGTGAGAGGAAATTATGAAAGGATAAGAGTCTCTCTGGAAGTGTCCCTTTGAAATCTGTGTCTGATGACTGACAGATGTGAAATGAAAAGACTCTGTCTCCAAAAAATACTGTGAAGGGCAAAGAGCATAACAAGTAGAAGGATCTTGTTGTGAAGATGTAACTGAATAATTGGAAGCCATTCCTTCACTAAATGCCCCTTTTAATTAACATAATGTGTTTGATAATGAGAAAAGAAATTAACCATTAAAGGACAACATCTTAGAGAATCTTAAGGTCTCCTGTAAAAAGAGGCTTTTGCAGTGCCTTGGTGAGCACACACTTCTTTGTCTAAAAAATGTCTTCCTGCTAAAGAATCTACTTGGTTTTGTGTTTTGTTTTGGTTTTTTAAATAAAAAATCTGTGATGGGTCCACATGCTTGTAAACTTAGTCTGTTAAATATGAGTTGAACGTGAGAGAACCTGGTAAAAACTGTCAGGGAATGCAGCTATTTTAAAATCTCCTCTCTAACAGAGGTTGACACCTCTCTTTTGCATGAGGTGTTGATGCTTAAACCTAGTGATTGCATCAAATTTAGGAAATTTTAATATCTGGTGAAAATCTGCAAAAAAAAGAGCACAAGTCTTATGAAAGTGTATAAAACACAAGTCTCACTTCAACAGTTTTGCTTGGGGAGAGTTTGGAGAAATACTGTTTTTCAGTATGATCCTTTTAAATTAAGGGGAAAAGAGGCTGAAGTTGATGTGGTAAGCTTTAAAGCTGCACCATTTCAAGTTTAAGCCAGAGACATCCTTTTAGAAGGGCATTTTTGTTTATTCACCATTCTAAGAACTCATATAAAATTAGGTTTTATAAATGCAAATGTCATATGATTCTAAATTTGGAACGTTAAGCTTTTGATGGATTGGAGTATATGAATTTTTATAAGAAGTTCTTAATGAAGAAAGAACTAGAAATTAAAGTAGGCCTCTAAATTAATTCTCTTAATTTTCTAAGCTTAATGGAGTGCAGAAGAACCAAATGATGAGAGTAAAGAAAGACCCTCTCTAAATGCCTGTTTTATATCTCTTCTATCACAGGATCTGTGTGAGTGTGCGTGAGTAATAGTTGAAATCAGTGATAGTGGCATAAAATTTTAGTGAAAGGGCCACCTTCCACTAAACCCAGAAGATCTTAAATATCATGTTTCAGGAGTTCAATGGCATTACAGATTTCTCGGTGAACTTTATGTCATCTTTAATTTTTCATTTATGAGAAGTGCCCCAGAACCTGTGAATATCTGTTAACTTTTAAAGTTGAGAAGCATATTTGTTTGAGAGGGCCAGAAGTCTTTTTTCCTACTGATTTGCCAGGAAAACTGGAAGCAATTAAATATTCCTGATTCTTTTTGTGACCCTAGCATTAAAAATGTGTGAGCTTCATGAGGAAAACAATACAGAACTAGAAATAGAATGTACAGTATATTTTGCTTTCTTTCTAAAGTAGTAACCAGAAACTACAAAGAAATGTGCTTGTGAGCAAAAGAAAGAAATTCCCTCATTTACCATCTCTATTTTAATTTATTATTTTGTGCAAATACACTGCCTGCACCTTGAAGTCAGTCATAAAACACTGATGATGTGGGTGAAGTGGAAAAGCAGGTTAGCTTTAAGTGCATTACTTCTCAAATAAACCATGGATCAGGAGACTTTTAGTTAGGCCAAGGAAAGAAGGATAAATAGCACGTTTATTATTCATTTGTCTTTGCTTCAGATTTAATTTGGCAATCACTTTGATTGTTAGAACTTCAGTAGAAAAAAAATACCTGCTCCTTTATGCCTCTTGGTATTTATTTGCTCTTTATTATTGCATTTATGGAAAGTTTGTTGGGGCGAAGTTTCTTTAGAGAGTGACGTGGTTTGATGGTGACAAACACCAAGTATTTGGCTGTCGTGACGAGGAGAAAGGCTAGAAGGAAAAATACTTGTTTGGATTAGAGTTTTATGGGTTTTCTTCTAGACTAAAATGAAAGAACTGATGAGTTTGTGAAGCCTCTAATGGAAACGTCGTAGGCACTTGGCTCCACTGAAGCAACTTTATTGATTTGTGCGGTGAAATCGTCCTTGCAGAACAAGATCTAAGTGATGAGGTTGAAGATTTATAGTAACGTGGTCAGCCAGCTTAGAAGGCTGAAATTACAGCCAAACCCTCACTCTTTATGTTAATATTTTTTAGACAAAAGGTCAAAACAACCCGTTCTGAGCTTGCAGTGAATCTGAAGCCAGCTGCAGCACTGCAGACACTTTGCTTTAGTGAATCTGTTCTGTCTCTGTGGCTCATGGAAAGTCACATGCTCTCAGACTCCAGCATGAATTGCCAGATTCAGTAGGTGCTTATTCTTTTCTGTACAAAGTTTGGTGACTTATTTCCTAGAAAATAGACTTCTCATTCAGAGGGCACGTTTTGCTCTTTTCCTTCCCCTAGAATAGTGCTTCTATGTTTGCTATTTCAAGAAGAAAAAGGGAAGTAGAATTTGAGGCTGTATTTTTTGCATCTTCTAGGCCAGTCCAATCACTGGTCAGACACAGTGTGGAAGATACTCACTTTTCACTAAATATGGAATGAATTACCACTGTATTATGTATTATTGATTGCACAGTAACTTTCAGGATGTGTGATCATTCTGAGGATTTCTTTGAAGTTCTAATTTCTGATTTTTTTTATATATATGAGAAAAATACACATTAAGAACAATTTCACATAACCATTTTGAAGGGCTAGGTGAAAGTATGTCAGTCCTTTGGGGGTTTCCTTGTTGTTGTTGAGAGACACATGTTTTTGCTAGCTTGGTAGAAGCATATATACACTTGGGGGGAATGCCTGCTTTTAAACTAATGTTGGCAAAACTCTTTGATGAAATGGAAAGAGCAGTAGTTTTTTAATTCCACAGGCTTGTACCATAATCATCAACTCAGTTGTGTAACTGACAGCTTGGTAAACACCTTCACTATCCAGACATAGGAAAGAGAGGGGCAGTTTTGTTCCATAAAAGCAGTAGAGTAAATACCATTGTTCAAAACAAACCAAACCCTACTTGCTTGGAGTGTAGGAGGATGAGTTTTTTCTACTAACCTTGACCTTTACATATGCCTTGGGGGAAGCAAGGTGTTCATGGAGCTCCGTGGGAATGTTTGAGACTGATTGGGAACTGAAGTATATCCTGCCTTTCTTGCTGACCACAAAAACACATCTTAAGATAGAGAAAGAAAACTTCCTCAGACTTGTAAAATACAAATACAGTTGTCTGTGCTATAAATTGCAAATCAGAGTATGAAGAGTAACTCCTCCCCTCAATTTACATCCTCTTGGGTGCAGCAGTGAAGGAGGGGAGGGGAGCAGAGCTCTGTCCCTGGTGCCTGAGTAGGTTTGGTGTGGTTTAGAGCTTTTCTGCATTTTGCTTTGTTTTATTTTGAATGTTTTTAATGTGATCTGAGGCAATGTCCAAACAGCAGGAAATGACAAATACCCCTTGGGGCATGTAGCACCACTCCTTGATTTGGTGAAAAGTTTGGTGTGTGCTTGTGCAACACTTAATTATGCCACTACAGATGATTGTGCTGAACTGAAATTTGCACTGACTTGTATTTGCTCAGGTTTTGTAATGGTACAAGATAAATGATACTTTATATACACTGATAATACATTGAAGTCTACTGAATGCCTTATGATGTAACATGACAACTGAAAAACTACTGCAGAGCAGCACTGAGCCCACTGAAGAGCATAATGAACAATTTTTTATAATTTTTCAATATAAACTTATGCTTTGATTTACAATGCTAATTTGTGCAGATTTTGACAAGCACTGAGTATTATCCTGTACATATGAATATTGTTTGTATAACTTGAATAGCATTTTTTTAAAGCAGGTTAAGATTTCAAGAGTTGGGGTTTTCTTCTTTCCATATAAGTGTTCTATTAAAAACATTTGTGGTTTAAGATTTACATAATACTTTTTTTGTCTTTTAATAGGTGAATGTTTATGTGCTGGGAAAAACTTTCCTTCTGTTGGCCAGAGAACTCTGCATAAATGCTCCAGCCATAGGTATTTTTTTAATGATTTGACTTTTGACTATTTTGAGCAATTTTTTTTCCATGTTTACTTGACAAAAATATGCATGTGTGTGTGTACATATACATATTATTGTATGTTAATACTCAAGTAGTAACTTTAAAGTGAAGCTGGAATCAATCCAGGCAGAGGAACATTGCTGACTATAAGATCCTTTATATAAGAGCTTTTCTGGAACTAGATGGTGTTTTCTTTTGCAAATAGTTTTGTTGCTTTTTCCAAGAGTAATTTAGACTACACTAAGACAATGGACTGACGTGTAACAAATTTGTGTGTGTCAGCAAGCTCCTACAGGCCTGTCACGCTTCAATGCCACAGATGCAACATTTGATAAGTATTTGCCAAATTTACTATCTGTCCATCACCTGTAGCCGAGCTGTTCAGTGCTTGAAATACAGGTGGCTTGGTGGAAAATGAGGAGCAACTTTTTCCAAACATGTGAATAACTTTTAATAAGTCAACACTGAAATCATAACTGTGATAGGAAGGTGGGTTTTAACCTGTCAAAAGGCTGTAGAAGCCATTCTCTAGGTTGGGGGTTTGAGCCAAGGGAATTTGTGCCAATTCCAGTTAAAAGAGTGCATTTACAGTGAGGTCTTGTGACTGTTATCCACCCCTGTGCAGGAATTATCTGCCTGCATCTTTACCCACTCTCACTCCCACTCTCCTTAATCTGTACCGAGAGAATCAGATGGCTGTGTTGAAGAACAACACCACAGGCACACCCCTTGAGCTGCACGGGGCTGGCACAGGATCCTGCCTTTGCAGGGAGGGAGAGGCAGCTCACACACGGAGCATCCCCACGGCCGCGCCCGGGCAGGGCGGCACCGCGCAGGCAGCGGCAGCACAGCTCCACTCGGGCACAGAGAGGTCTTGTTTTCATTAATTCACTTCCCTTCTTTCCTGTTAGGTTTTTTTTTTGAGAGAGAAAACAGGCAGCATTTGCATTACAGCTTAGTTTCAAGGTGAAAATTAATGCAGCTTGGGAAAAGGCAAACATGTTAGATGTAGAGGTACTTGTTAAACATGGAAAAAATACTGGTTTAGACTGCTGTTTGAGTCCTCTCTTCCAAGGTCATTTTAAGATTTATAAAAACCAGTAAAGATTGCTAATTGGATCAGCTGTAATGATCATCAGACATTTGAGAAAAAAACGTACTTTTATCATTTTCTGAGAAAAGTACTAGCATAAAAGGACTGTTGATAATGCCTGAGACCATGTTTTCCAAAAAAAGAGCAGGAGGAAAGATCCAACAGCTTTTTTTTAAGGTGGCTTATTTCTAATTAGTCATCTTAAGTGAACCTAAACACCATCTTGCAAGTATTTTTCGAATGCTTGCTGCTCTGTATAAGGATGGGATGTAAATTCAGCATCTTCCAGTATTACAGCCCTGGGCTAAATTTGTGATGCAGCCTGTCACTGAATTAATTAACTTCATCTGTGTGTCTTGACTCTGGCCATTCAAGGGGGGGTGCAATTTGACAGGTACAAGTGGCAGTGTTGCTGTTTGGTGGGCAGGCTGGAGGTTAACACAGATGCTGCATCTGAAGGGGCATCAGGAGTTTTCAAATATAACCACAGGATGATTTTGATCAGCTTTGATTACGCTGATGGTTTGTCTATCTTCAGCTTGAGCAACACACTAAAAACCCTGAGCTTCCTCAAATGTCAGCTCCTTTTCTCACGAAGGGAAAATAAAGGCTGCTGCTGGATAGTTTCAGTTACCAAGCGAGGGAACCTTCCTATTTGCTGGGTGTGGATGCACACAGGGACCTGACTACAGTGTCATCACCCCTGTCAGCTGTACATGAATTAACATACACGAGCCATGAGGTCAGCAAAGATCAAGTACACAGGATTTAGGGCAAGTAAAAATGTTTTATATTTCACAGATTCGTAAACTGCTCTAGTTTAGAACATTCTGTTTGAGTCAGCTGCGGTCTGCAAGTTAGTTATCTATATACAAAATAAATGCACAGTACGTGCAAAATTTAACATTTTTCTGCATGTTGCAGTCTTAATAATTAAGTCAAATAGCTTATGAATAAATAAAATAAGATTAAATTCAAGAGCATTCCTTCACTTATTTGTATAGCCTGATGTAGCAGATAGGTAAGTAGCATAACATTCCATACTGCTGCAGAGTTCATAGTAAAACTGAAAAATCCCTTAATGTGCATCATTGCAGCACTGGAATACAATCAAGGTGAAATGCATCATGCATAGAAAATGAGCTCAGGTATTTGTCCTCCTTGTACTCCGGTTCCATTAGTACTGTCCGAGGAGCACTGGAACTGGAACGTCACTTTCCCGCACTGCACTTCAGTCATTCCCTCTTGTCCAAAGTAACTGAGTTCGTTCCCATCGAGAATAGCACTTACATTGTAAAACGTGTCTTGCTCAACCTGCACGGGGTGCTCAAACCACACGGAGAAGGTGTTACTGGAGCCGTCGGAGGTAAACTTTGTCAGATTTTGGGCAAGGACAACACCTAAGCGCTTCAGTTCGATTTTGACGCTGTATTCGGCTTTGCCACAGCTTGACCCATACAATCCCAGTCCTGCTATAAATATCCGTTTGTCTACAGCAAACTGAATGCTGTCGCATCGCCCCCGGTACCGCCACTGATTGCTGCGGTACGCGGACGACTGGAACCGATGGCAGCGCTGGGGCACGAGTCCTTTTCTTTTCGTCAGGGGGAACTCTAACTTGGGTTTATTTGCGGCTGTGTACCATAGGAAGATGTTGTGAGTCTCCTCGAGGGTGAGGATGTCGGACTGGGCAGCTCCGTTGGCAAACTCTTCCAAAGTCATGGTTGGAATCCGCACCAAGTACAAAGCTTTCCCCAATACATTCCTCTTGTTGCGCGGCGTCACCGGCAGCCCTTGCCTTTTGCATTCAGCCTCTGCCCAGTTGAGAACAGCCTCGAAAACTACCACTTCCTTGGTGTTGAGTGCTTCCCGGGTTACAATGATCTCTAGTGTTTGTTGATCTATCTCACAGAAGCCCTCTGACTTCAGTGCCATTTCTGCCTGAGCATCAATCACTTCCCAGCAGCGCTGCGTCAGCTCTGGCTCCTCGAAGAGCCTGCTCTGAGACAGCAGGACACAAGCGTTCTTCGCTTCTAAGCTGGTCTCCAAAAAATTGACGCAAGCCTTTGCTAGGGCCGGCACGATGTACTTCTTGGCAGCATACAGTGTAGCCAGAACTGTGTCAGCTTCCAGGTCTATTTCATCACTATACATGTATCTAGATGGGAGGTGGGAAAAAAAAATTAGTTTCTCTGGAGAAAAAAAAAAAAAAGTAGGCCATGAAAATAATCTATAGTCGTCTTTGCTGGCAGTGAATCTGACATTCAGTATTTGTCAGCACATTAAGTAAACAGCAATAAATTCATATTGCACAATGCCAATTAGGAGATGTATATTTTATAAGCTACTTTGATTCTGTCCATGTAATTAGCAGACTTGTAGTGGCCACTTACTTTAATAGGATTAGAAAGGCTGCAGGTTCCACATCTGGTATATGGATTTCAGATTTGACCTCTGCGAGATCGCCATAAAACATAGCATAGAAGACAGAGCTACCAACTGCCAAAACATACTGGAAAATAAAGAGAGAGAAGCCTCAGTAACATGGATCAGGAACAGCTGAGCGTGCTGGCTTTCCTAAGAGCTACATTTAGCAAAAGTTACAAGCTGCAGTGGAAGCAGAACACTGCTTTAGACTGTTCCCTTTAATTGCAGTGTATGTGAATTACTTCTGGGATTAGACAAGAGCTATAATTAGGGAAAAAAAAAAAGTGGAACCTAGTTGTAAGGCAGGGGGAGAAGGCGACCTGCACAGCAGCATTAAAAAGCCAAAAATTATCTGCACAAACCTTATGGGCAGGAACTTTCTTGGATGCCCCTGGCGGGCCCACGATGAAGTGAACGTCAGCCATGAGTTCGTTATTGAACATCAGCGCGTTCCTGCAAGCAGGGGAGGGGGGAGAAGCCCCGTTAGCCGCGGGCTGCCCCTCGCCCGGTGCCCCAGCCTCCCGCCGGCGGCCCCCGGGGCTCCAGCCCATCCCCGCGCTCTCGCCTGGCCGGGGCGCAGGTGCACAGGGCGGGCGCCTCTCTCGCTCGCTCGCTCTCTCTCTCTCTCTCCCGCCCGCCCGGGGAGGGTCCGGCGGGCCTGGCCCTTACCTCTCCCGCAGCGTGGGATGGAAGGATTGCCAGTTGGCGCTCTCCAAGTTGTTGTTGTTGAGGTTTTGGAGCTGGGGCGGCGGGGGCGGCTGGGCGCTCTGCTGGAGCTGCAGGGCGTTCTTCTTGCTGTTGGCAGCGGTGGCGGCGGCGGTGGCGGCGTTGCTGTTTGCAATGTTAGTGTTGGTGCTGGCAGGGTAAAGTTCTGCAGCCATCTTCTTCTTCAGGGACAGGGGCACTATCTCATAGCATCCTGGCACCTTGCCGTTTGACCTCACACTCTTTTTGGACTTCTTTAAGGTCTCTGGAAGCAGAAGAAAAAAAGTCAAACACTTCATGATCCTGCCATTGAGGCAACCAGGGGGCAGTGGCATGAGCAAGAGAACTAACAGATCCCAAATGCGAGTCCCACTATCAGGATATTTTGTACGCTTCTAGATGCAGGGTGGCCTTTGGTGTTTTTTGGAGTGTGTGCCTGCTCTTTGGTTACCGGCCCGACGCACCTTTCCGGGGGGAAAGGGGTGATGCTGTGTCGGATCAGTGCCAGCGCTCACCTTGGCTTGTGGGGGGGTCCCAGCCTCCAAGGCACTGCCACGACTGCAGCGGGGAGCCCGAGCGGGGCCGGCAGGCAGTTCCTTCCCCGAGGAACGG
>VZRX01019469.1:0-40101 GCA_013398075.1 Notiomystis cincta | reverse complement strand
TGCTCCGGCCGAGGGGCGCTGGGGGGGCTCCCTCCGCTCCCCCCGCAGCCGCCGTGCCCCGCCTGTGCGCGCCCTCCGCGCCCGGGCTGGCCCGTCCCGCCCATCCTCCGGGATCGTTCCGACAGGACTGTCCCCGCGCTGTGCCCGTCCCCTGCCGGCGACCTGCAGCGGGGATCGGCTCCCGCTTCGCTGCGGGCCCTGCCGGCCCGGGAGCCGCTTTCGGTGGGAGCGCTCTTCGAGCGCAGCTGGAAATTGTTCCTGACAGCCCTGTTAGCGACTGTGTGGCGTCAAAGTTCTTCCAAAAGTCCAAGTCAAAATTGGGATTACGAGAGAAGGAAAAGTCTTAAGCAAAACACATGCTCCTTTCTTAAAATACGAAATAATTTTTTTTTTTTTGTGATCTGCTTCATGGCCCCCAACATCCCCCTTGAGGAAAACCAACGGGGCTTTGCCCGTCTCGAAGTCGTTCACGCGTGGAGGGGTTGCAGCCCCAGAGGTCACCCAAATCCAAGGGGGACCCTCCTGGGAGCAGGGCACCTTCTTTCCTCCTGGTTTGGTGCCTCTGGAATGAAGCACTGTGTTAGGGGTTTGCAGCTTCTAATATTTTTTATTTACTTATTTTCAAATGTTTGCCTCCATGCAGGACCTGCCTTTGCCAGCCTGGATTCTGCCTCTGATTCATATACTCAGTCTTACTTTTTTTGGTTTCTTTAAGGCTTGCTATTTAAAACCCACCCACGTATTCATTTTCTGACTGTTTGGTAGCTTCAGAATTCAAATTAACGATGTGCAATGTTTTGTCAAATGACCTGTGGGCATGAATGCCAGCAGAAATGTCTGAATAGCTACAATGCAAATGTGTAAATGCTCCCGAAACTCAGCGCTGAAACTCAGCTCCAGAGGGAGAGCTGAGACTTGCTCCTTGCTCTGCTGTGTTCTGGTGGCCACGGGAGCTGAGGTTGGGCACTCTCCGGATAAGGAGAGATGGAAAAGCAAACCAGGCATTGCTTTGTAACATAGCACGTGCTCCTTAGTGCAAAGAGCAAAGTTTAAATGTATTTTGAACCCCAGCCTATAGCTTCTGAGAGATTGTTGGGGTTTTTTTGTTTGTTTTTTTTTTTTTTTAATTAATATTGAATTTGAATTGGTCATTTCTGTTGAGTAGAGCTTTATAAAATCATACTTGGAGGTGCAGAACACCTGTCCTTAGAATCACGGGGATTGGTAAATTTCTCCTAAACCTTTGATTTTTAGGATCATGTTTAGGAGAAGACTGTAGTCTGCAATTTCTTCAATTTTGAGGGAGTTGGAGGTTGGAAGTTCTTGCTTTATAAGTGCTTTCATTTAAATGCTTCTTCGGGGCTGACAGGCATTATCACCTATGGTGTGATCTTGGTAATTATGGATAGCAACAGGGCATCATTGTTAGAACTTGGTGCTAAATGAAACTGCTTTGATTAGTTGTAAATCCCTAAGATTTTTCCAGTGTTTTGAGCTGAATTTTCATCTTTTATCAGTTTAAGTGCCCACATAGGGGATCAGCAGAGGAAATTGAGTTGAGACTAATAGTTAACAATTTACCGTACATCATGGATTTTCGGTCAAGTGATAAAAGGCTGGCAGGAAATGAGAAATTGATATCTCAGCTAAGAGTAAACATGTGTTAAGTGTAGCTTTTACAAGATTGTTTGATAAATTATAAATTGGTTTAGGCAGAGCACAGTCTGTAGTGACATATTTTGGTTAGTTTGAAGCTGATAACACCAACGCTTGAAATAAGTTTATACATCTGGAGGCAGATCTGTGGCCGATGTAAATGGTCAGAGTGCTAATTATATTAATTGGGTTCCAGCATTTTATGATGATGGAGGGTCTGTCTTAGTGTAATTAATAGTGTTTTGTATTCTTGGAATAAGAGTCTGAGGAGCTGGAATTAACTTTGAAGGTAACCAGATTTTTTTTAGGGAGGATTTTAAGAAAATGATTTTTGGAAGCTTAGTTTGTAGTTAGGTTTGAGATGAAACATGCAAGTTACTTTGTTACTTTTTGGGAGATGTTAGAAGTTTTGGGCCTAAATCATGTCCTCATTCTGCAAAAGCTTTTGTAAATGCTTCACTTTGGGCATGATTTCACTGGTATCATTAACACTGCTCACATGTCAGAGTCAGCGTGTGCAGGCTTGGGCACTG
This sequence comes from Notiomystis cincta, assembly GCA_013398075.1. Classification (NCBI taxonomy): domain Eukaryota; kingdom Metazoa; phylum Chordata; class Aves; order Passeriformes; family Notiomystidae; genus Notiomystis; species Notiomystis cincta. The sequence goes on along the minus strand of VZRX01019469.1, from coordinate 37,912 downwards.
AAAAGCATGTCAGAAGGTTTGTGCAGTGCTTTAAAGATCTCTTGTCTGTAGAGAAGGAAATGATTTTGGTTTAGGTTATCTAAAAAGGTCCTTCTAAAGCTTAGTGGTCAGAGGACCTGGCCCTGCAGCACAGCCTGTGATTGCTGAGGTGAAGCCAGACAAGCACAGCAGCCTCGCTACGCTGCATTTCCCAAATCCATGGTAGGGTTAGAAATAATTGTGTTATTTTCCATTGCAGATCCCTGTTTGTATATTCCTCGTTTTGCACACATGCTGGAGTTCGGGGATAAGAACCACGAGGTGTCCATGACGGCTCTGAGGCTGCTGCAGAGGATGAAGAGGGACTGGATGCACACGGGCCGCCGGCCCTCGGGGCTCTGCGGAGCGGGTATGTCCGAGCCCGGCGTGTCCGTGTGTCCCTCCTCCTGCACCACGTGCGCTGGGAGAGCCTGGAACGGATGAGCCCTTTCCTCTTTCATTGGTGATATCCACGTTCTCGGCGTTTTGTTCTGTCAAAATTATATATAACAAATTATATAGGTCTTCATCGAAATAGTTTCTGAAACTCATTTTTGCCCTTGCTTCTACAGCACTTGCTCAGACTCTTTGTAGCTTACAGTTTGGATTTTTTTTTAAGCTCCTTTCTGGTGCTTTTCTTGCCCCCACTCTGCAGGGTCTAGCTGCTAAAAGGTTTTTTTGTCAGCTAAAATGACACCATTAGTGCAAGCACTTTGATTTGTGTCTTTACACAGAGTCTTATGCAAGAAGTGCCCTCTTTGACCTGTTTTGTGAAATTATTTTTCTCTCTTTCTTCATCTTTTTCCAAGATCCATTGCTGTCATGATGCTTGCATAAAACCTATGGGTTTGGGAGGGCCAGGTTAAAAGATAGTAGCCAGTGAGGTCAGCGTAACAAAGAGTGTGGGTAGCCACAGAGTTCATGTATGTGCTTTATTTTATACTTGAAAGATCTTACATATGTATGCATGAATGAGAAGTAATGCTCAAACCTTTGGGAGCCCAGGAATAAGAAAGGTTTTTGACATTTTTTGCCCCTTTTTGTTAATAGTACTTGATTGTTGCACATTGCTAAATATTTGAGTATAGACCTATGGGAGAGCAGTCTGCTCTTTGATGCTCTCCATGGGCTGTATCCACACAAGCAAGTAATTTAATTCAACAGACATGGATCAATAGATGGAAGCAGGTGGTGCTGAGCCCCCTCCATCCCTCCATGCAATGTGCAGCTCACGTGTTGGACTGTGGACAGGGTTTAGTTTGGTTCCCTGGCTTGAAAATCTGCCCCAAATAGCTCAAATGTTAGTTCAGCCCTGATGTTCCTGTTAGAGCACTTTAAACCCATACCAGAAGTGGAGCTCTGGTTTAGTTTCCCCAGTAAAAAAGCACTTTTGTATGCTTAAAACTGCTCTGTGCAGTGAGCTGCTGTATGATGAGTGGGGATGGTGCTTCAAAACAGAGCTCTGAATCAACACAGCATGTAAATGCATCTGGTTATCTGGCTGTGTAGAGGGTCTTGCAGAGGAGCACTTGGGCACCAGCAAGGCAGGGATGGCAGTGGCAGCAATGAGGAGACAGCTGAGGCACATTCAGTGTTTCTCTGGAGATACTTTATTAGGGACAGAATTCAGTGAGTTCTGCTAAAAAGATGGTAACTGCAAATAAGTGATCATTGAAATGCTCTTGTGCTGTAGATGACCATAGTTTCCCAAATGTTAAAGCACAGAATTTTCAGGGTGCAACTTGCACTCAGCTTAGGGGGTAGGAAGCAAAGTTTGTCAAGTCCATCACCAGTATTCAGGGACACAGCTGAGCATAAGCATTTACAGCTCTTTAGCTGAAGGCATGGACAAAGAGAGGGTATAGTTACCTGACTTTTTGTGCTTTTCTTCAGGAGATTTCCCTCTTTTTGATATTAACTTTCCCTGTTTGTTTTCTAGCTCTGCTAGTGGCAGCAAGAATGCATGATTTCCGACGAACTGTTAAGGAGGTCATCAGGGTGGTGAAGGTTTGTGAGTCTACATTAAGGAAAAGGTCAGTGCAGTCTTACTGCTTTTATCTTTCATTTACAGTGCTGAACAGTGATACAGTCTAAAATAAATGAGTATTGGAGAAAACCAGGTTATTTTCATAAGTGCCACAAATCAAATAAGTGTATGCTTTAGCTGGTCATTCTAAAGTACTAACACCTTGCCTCTTATGTAAGGCCTCAAATCTTAGCACAGATGGTAAGGAGCACTGCCTATTTAACAGGTGAAGACTTGAAGGTAAAATAATGCTGTGTCAGTAATATTAACAGTATTGTCATGTCCTCAGAAAAAAGAATTTATTGATTCTCAAAGCTGACAGTCTACTGTGAGATTTTTTTTTTTCATTAATCTAGAATTCAGTAATGAAAAGTCTTGTCTTTAAGCTGTTATTGAACAGAACTTTTCAAAATATTTTGCTGGAATGTTGACTTTTGGTAGTGTTGCACTGCTATTAAATGGAAGACAGCACAGTGAGTCTATTGATAAGTTCAGTGAAGGTTTCCCTGAAAGTGGGGATTTTCCAAGTATCTTTTGCATGTGTTTTATTTTGAAGATCAAGTAGTATTTTCCATAGTTCAATGATGTTAGCAGACACCCAGTTTGTGTCATTTACTTTCAAAAGTTGTAACATACTCTTTCCCCATAGGTTGAGTATAAAATGACCTAACTGGAACACCATGATTTCTGTTGCCCACAGTTGGAAATTTTTTTATCACCAGTATTTTCTGAGGTTTGTTCCCCCAAGGTCTGTCTTTAGAAAGCTTCCTTAGTGCCTCTCTTCACCTTGCTGGGATCAGCTTAAACACATCCAGCCGAGCCTTATACTTGTTAAAAATATTCACTTATGAATTGCAGAAATTGTTTTTGCCCCAGATCTTCATTGGTGGAACAGGAATGATGATATTTTCCAACTATCCATGGGTGGCATAGGGATAAATTTAAAGTGTTCAAAATGCTTCAAGATACCACAGCTGTAAGATGGAGCAGTACCAATGCCACTTTTTTTTCCTCTGGCCAAAAGGTCATGTGATTTAGTTGTGCATTTTGTATGATTAATGAGTTATGCACCACAATCTACCCCAAGATGCTTTGGTTAAATAGCTAAAGAGTTTGTACTTACTAAGAAAATAAGCATAATAAATTAGACTTGGAAGGAAAATTAATTTGAGCAATTGTTTCAAGTGAGAAAATCTTCCTTCAAAATGCATGCTTTGAAATGTTTACTCAAGTCACACACATCAACTAAAATGACAGCCTTATTTACTTTGACAGGGTAAACGTGACAGCTGAATTATTTTCAGGCAGCTATAATTACAACTATTTATCACGAATCTATAAATTTGATTGATGTTTTTCAAATAAGAGCACGTTATATAGTATTTAACGAAGGCAAATAAAAAAAAATACCTTGGAGTAACTCTTTCTGCACCCCAGTTTTTTTCCTCTTCTTTCAAGAATTCCTTTCAAAATGCCATCACATAGAAGTTGTCTAAATGAATAAGAACTTATTTCACATTTTTAAAAATTCCTTTGCTTCTCAGTTTGATTGCAGTTTTATTTCCTTTTAATTGTAGTTACTCTGGTTGGTAGGGAGCAGCTGCTGCTGCTTTGTGTTTCTTGAAGGTGCTGGATGTGTGCTCACTTGCTGATGGCTTTGCCCTGACAGCTCTGGAAGTGAAACCCATCATGAGTCCAGATAATGCTGACACTTCCAGCTTGCAGGTTCTGCTTTGTGGTTTGATTTTAGCTCTCAGTTGGCTTCCTGGGGAAGTACAGACCATTGGAAGCTGGGTTTGCTTTTGGTGCCCGTGGCAGAAATATGCAAGGGAAGGCCCCACATGATGTGCTCCTGCCTGGGGGGGACAGGGCTGTGTGGATGAGGATGCAGGAATGATGCTCTCAAAGAAGTCCTGATGGGAATTCCTGTTTTGGGAAGACCCTCAGCAAGGAGTGGCAGCCCTTCCCTGAGAAGGGCAGTGTTTCTGTCCTGGGCAGTGCAGCTGCTGGGCTGGGTTAGTTCACCCTGTTGTCCATCAGCTGGGGAGCACCAAGCCTGTGTGCCTGGAGGCTGTGTCCTCTTTCACTGCCCTGAGCTGGAACAGCAGCTCTTAGGAGGAGGTTCACAAAGATGTGATGTATCTCCAGGTCATAAAAATTCACTGCCTGGTCATAAGGGGAATCTGTTTTGGAAGGAGAAAGTGACAAAGAATGGCCCATGTGTGCTGTCACTCATCTTGCAATCAAGAGTTCCTCATTTGGGCATCTGTTTGGTTAGAAAGCAGTGCTTGTTTATTTTTAATATGTGTGGGTTTTTGGTAATATTGGTAGAGAAAACTTTATAGTCACTTCACAGGGCCTTCTAGCTTTATGTTTGGAAGCACACAATTAAAATGTAAAGCTTGTTGCTGTTGTTGAAGGCGAACTTATTAAATATTAATAAATGCACTGATAATTCTATCTCATTTCCAGTCTAATTGAAATTATATTAACTTATATATCATTTTATATATTCAAAGTACTGTACAAATATTAACTAATTAGTCAAATTGTTATTTTCTATGTAATCATCCGTGGAGGTAGCAGAAATTAACTTTTAATAAACCCAATCCTTTTATTTAGTTCAGTCCTCACATTTGTGCCTATGTTCAATGCACCTGTCTTCACCTCTGTCATTTTAACCTTTAAATGCTCTGCCCCTTCATCTTTTTATTCACCTATTGCATGCTTTCTCTGTGTTCTAAATTTTGTCTTATCTTCAGTAAGAATAATTCTTGTGATATGTGTCCATTGTGCATTGTCTAATACTGCATGGCCCTTATGCCTGTTTGAAGATCTTAGGCACTTCTTCCATAGAAATAAAAAAAAAAATCAGCTTATCTTTCTTAACATTTGCATTTTGCTGCTTTGGCTTGCTCACTTTATCTTTAAATTGAACTGCTTTTTGCATAAAAAATACTTCTTCTCAGTTCCATGAAGTACTATCTACTAAAAAACCCATTTGTGATGCACTTCAGAAGCAGTAAAGCTTCATTTAGAAGAAACTGGAACAAAAGGCCGGAATAGGTTTAAACAGCTCATTTTTGAGGTCAGTGTTTTTTTCTCAAAACCTCATAGTGTTTTGGGAAGGAAGACAAGACTTATTATGAAGGACCTTCACTTGCCAGTTGTAGGATGCTGCAGGGACTTTCATAAACGGGGTCCTTTTGCTTACATGCTGGGGACCCTGTTACAGCTCTTTCAATAACTGAGGTGGTAATTTTCTGGAAAAATTAAAGATTTATGCGTAGGGATAAATGTACTGCCTGCAGCTTTTCTTTTTTTCTTTCTTTTTTTCCATTTCTGTAATATATTGCTGGCATAAACCTCGTGTCCAAGCTCCCAGTGCTGTCTCAAGCTGGACTGATGCGTGCAAAGTGAGGAGCCAGTCTGTACATGAGTCTGGAGTCTGGATGAGAAGGGAAAGAAACAGGGACATGGGTAGCTGTGAGGTTGTTATTATTCTAAATATCAAAGCCCTGTCGAGGCCAGGACTGAAGGGAAAGGCTTGTAGCAGTCAGTGTTGAGCTGTGATCCAAGTACAGCCGTGCTAAAATCCCGTGCAGGGTGTCGGGTGGATCAGTGAGAGCTGTCCACCTGAGGAGTTGGAGCATGGAGGGGTCGAGGATGCTCAGATTGTCAGAGTCATGTAAGGGCTCTTGGTTGAAGTGTGAGGTGGGGAGAAGCATTTAGAAATTTCTTTCATGTAAAGGAGCTTGTGGTGGTGTCCGCTCTGATCTCAGCTCAGCAAGCAAGCAGCTCCTTCGCTGGCTGCTGCTGCCACAAGCTAAATTGAGAAATATCTCTTGTCTCCAGTTAAATCAATTCAAGTGGCTCACAGATGATTTCTAGAAACCTTTCTAGTATAGTGAGTAAAATATAACTTGATCCACATGGGCTGATACTGCATACCTTTGTAAGCTGGATTGTCTGGTTTAATAAAAAAAGGTTTTATTTCTGAGGACTCCAATTTTGCAGGCAACGTTTCCTTTTATAAATCTCGCTTCTATACAGTTAGCAAGTTAATACATTAATTAGATTCCTAATATATGTTAGTACATCATACTTAAAAAGATAATTTCAAAAGTACTTGGCAACTCTTACTTTTGAAACAATCAGTAACTTATTCAACTAACTCAGGCTTAGATCTTGTAAATAGTTTTCCTGTGTTTGACTTTCCTCATCTGAGTGGCTGTTAAGAAATTAAACAGCTCTCTTTTTCTTTTTCAGGACATCATAGAGTGCTTTTGACAGACCACAGCAGAGGAACCATGCTAATGAAGCTGAATTTTAAGGAATGCTAACACATTTTGTTTCATTAGCATGGTGTGAGCATTTGAATTGGGGTGAAAAAAGAACAAAAATTTTCAGGTGGTTTAGACTGACAGAGTTGTGGGATGGCCAGGGATGTGCTGGTGGGATTATCCAGGGGCTGACAGTGGGCTACAAGTGTTAATTCAAGTTAACTCTCTGTGTAAGCATTTGTAGAATCAGGGCTTTAAAATTTATCCTAATGAATTTGTGATGGTTTTAAATCTCTGTGTTGGTATGAGCAAGTAACAGGAACTAATTCTAAAGGGTGCTTTATTTAGTACAATTTTTAGAGGTACCTGTTCTTAATACTTAGAGAAACATCAGAGAGTTGCCAGCAAATGAGCCCCATAAATTACCACTCACCCATTAATTGGAAGTAAATGACTTTATGTGTATGCTCTTAGTCCATTGCAAAAGGAGGTGATGTGTATTAATGTTGGAAGTTGTGTAAAGGTGAGAATATTTCTCTTAACAGTTGCATTTGGCCAGGAACAGACACTAATTTAGCACAGCTCGGGTGATAAGTTGCAAGTTGTAAAACCACAGCAACTGGATCGCCTCTGATTTTGTCCTTACCTTTAGTAATGAGATACTCATTCATACAGGCTTAAAACTACCTTTTGTATTACTGCAAGTACATTTAAAATTATATCTATGTACAATGTTTACATATCAGGAGGTTGCTCTTCTATTCATTTACTTACTGGTGGCTACTGGAAAACTTTTTGTTATGTCATGAAGAAGCATTTAATAACTATTTCAGATACGTGTTCTATAATAAGTATCACTTTTAGGATATGTGTTTACATACTTCCATAAATAGTTCACATCTAAACATTGTATGGCTTGGAAAAAAATAAGGAGAGAAGGATGATGCAACAGACTGTTAGATTTGTGGTACAGAAATAGTGATGGTTTGAACATCAGTGTGAATTCTGAGCTTCTCTGCTGTGAGTGCACAGGTTTGGGGTGGCAGGAAGCACTGATGAGGGTTAAGTTAAAACAGTGGAGATATTCTGCAATAATAAATCTCTTACTTTTCCACACTTTGGAATTGTCTGAGGTGTCAAATCAGCTGATCCATTACTAGAATATTTGTAATACGACAGTTAAGATTATGTAGATATCATGTAAGTTATTACTTATGGTTTTAATTATATTGTTAATTTGGGAAAACTCAGGGGAGTTTAAATACTAGCACCAGTTTATCTTGCAATAAAGTTTTTTTTTCATGTATTTCTGCTGACAGTGTGGCATACTCAGCTTGTTATTTTTCTAATCCATTGATAAAATACTTTAAGTACTTTAAAAAGACCTCTCACAACAGATAACTTAAAGGCTGATGGCTCACACTGAACTCTATGCTCCCTCTTTTAAAAGCAACTGTCTCAGAAGTTGTAATTTGTTTGCCCTTCTGTATGAAGATGCAGCACAAGCTGCTCATGCTGCCTGCTTTCTGGAGCTTGATGCTGATTGTGTAGAGGTGGAAGGACACTGTGGCTGTTCCTAAATGGTCTCTGCTTAGAAGTCCCTCTTGGGCTTTGAACTTGGGCTCCTGAAGCATTTGTGGGTTGGACTCCAGAAGTCCTTGTTCTTTTGTGTGCTTTGTCACACCCCACTGCTGCAAATCTCAATTGAACATTTAAACCGAGCCCTCAGAGTCTGTTTTTTCCATTGCTGTAGACTGGATTCAGGAGTCTCCACTGGAGGGTATCCCTGGAACAAAACGAAGTAAAAAGGACATTGCATGTAACTTCAAAATGATTGACCCATTTTCCCTTATTGGGAGTTAAATTAAGTGTGAACAGAATCGGTTTACTGGTTTGTGCACAAAAGTGCTTTATCAGAAGTAGAGGTGTGGTTTTGTCTGTAAATGGATGAAAGAACAACTGTGGAAATTTTTCTTTGTAAAGAAAGGTTGGGGTTAGAGGCAGATGACACCAGGCTCTGGAAAAACTTTTCTCCCAAAGGAATTTGCTTGAAAGAGTTTGCTGTGAGAAACTGTAAGAGGACGGTTTATACTGGAAGTTGAATCTTAGCCTGAGCTGTAGTGGTTGCCTCTGCTTTGACTATAAATAGAAATTCCTTGTCTGCCAAATTTCAATTTTTAGAGCCTTTCTGAATTTGTGCCAAGGAAATAATATTTTAATTTGTATATCTGTTTATTTTCCCTCTGTCTGTGCATAACTTAAAGTGGCAACTCTTATTAGATTTTTTTAGGTTAACAAAAGTGAAAAATGAACTTGGATAGCATTTTTATGTGGGACTTAAAAAATACCCTGTAGCTATTTTTATTTTTTTTTCATGAAGCCACTCCCTTGCCCCTGAAATTATTGTGTTTATAATTAAGGTTGCATCAGTTTTTCTTAACTGCCAAACTAATGTTGCTTTGTTTCATGTGGTGCAGACTGCTGCAGCATCAGTTTGTTGCCTTGGTGGCATGTGTCCAAACAGTAGATAAAATTAAAGAAATGTTTAAAAATATGTAGACAGGATATCAGCCAATGTAAAACATCGAGGCAGGCGAGTGGTTGGCAGACGCAGGTATTTATTTATATCAAGTTAAAGGAGAAAATGTTGAGTGTGCAGCTCGCTCTCCCACGGAGACGATGCTCAAGCTGGGGTCCTGAACATCAGGGATGGTTCCTCATTTTGGGAGAAGGGCTAGAGCCTTGGGGGCAAGGCTTGAGAGCAGTGAAGAAGCAGCATGCTGCTGTAAATTTGCATCACCACGGGTCTGTGATCAGCTGGCAGCCCCTCCCCACCGGGTGGTCAGCCCTGCTCTGCTCAGCTCACATCAGGACTGAGGAGATGGAGGCACAGGCATGGGACTGGTTGAACTGTGCTGTGCTGTGGGATTGAGCTCCTTGGCAGCAAACACGATGTGGCTCTGCCCTGTCCTTGTGCAGGGCACACTGAAGGTGTTGGGAGACCCATCCTGCCATTCTGGCTCAGGGTGGAGCTGGTGCTTGGGTTGGAGCTCATGGCAGCTCCCCCAGGGCTGACATCTGATGGGTGCAGGGCACATGATGTGAGTCAGATGACACTGTGGGACAGGAGAGGGACAGGCAGAGCCTGAGGTGTCTGCAGGCAGGTGTACATGGGGTTAGGTGCTGACACCCAGACATGGTCATCTTGTCCCCAGCCTGGCTTCATGGGTTTTGCTCCTGGTGTTTTCCTGGCTGCTCAGCATGCACAGAGGTGGTGCTGCTTTGGTGGGGCTCTGGCAGCTCATCTCAGACTTGGAGCAAGTGTTGGGTAAACAAACTGTGTGTCTTTGCCAAAGTGCACCTTGGCTTTTAACACTGGGAGGAGAGTAATATTTTAACAAGGCGAGGCTGGCTGGGAGGAAGAGCCTTGCTGAAGTGGGATGGCCTGTGAGTACATGATTCATTTCGAGGAGGGATGGATGGCCATTCTTTAATGGTTGTGACTGGGAAGATCCATGCTCCTCAAATGATACATGGGTTTGGCATTAAGTGAATCCTGAATTAAAATAGTAGTAACAGTGCCCTAGCCAGGTTTTCCTTCTAGCCTGATAGATGTGGCTCCCTCCTGGAAGGTGGGTAATGCATGCTGGAAGCCCGCTAACACCGAGAAAGATTTCTGGTCTTTTAATTAAAAGCTGGGTGCTGCTGCTGCCAACAGCATCCTCCTCTCCTTTCCAATTTGATCTGAAAGAGAGGAGGAGGGAGCTGGTCCCTGGTACTCTGAGGGATGGGTTTGGGCTGTCAATCTCTCTCAAGTACATGGCTAATTTGAGGCTTTGTGGAGATGCTTGAATTCTAAAAGCAAGTCTAGTTTTTGGAAGCTTTCTTCTCCTCAGCAGCACTAATTCTGGCTGGCATAGCCATGCATGGGCTCAGTGTGCTGTTTGCTGTTGGAGTTACACAGAGGTGCCTGGCTCTCTGTGCATTTCATGGCTGTGGCCTCTGCTCCAGGAGTGGGATGTCTCCGGGCAAAGTGTCCTGCAGTTACACCCTGCCTACACCCCTCCGTATGGGCTGTCTTGTCCTGCTCCTCAGTTTATAAAGGAAGAAAAACAGAGACTGATGAGGGTGTAGCAGGAGAATGTGGCCCTGTGCTCTTGGCTTTGACCCTGGTGTTGGCTAGAAACTGAATTTCTGTCCTAAGAAAATTCCTTCTTCGGAAGGAGTTTCGTTGCAACCAGGGGTAGAGAAAACCAAGGAGAAAACTGCAACTGTTTAAGGGGAGAGAAATGCAGAAAGGTCCTGTGCTGAGAGCACTGAATCACCATTTTTAATTCCCTAGCTTTGCAGATGGAAGCTGTTGTCAGCTCTGCTTCCTCTGGAAGATGGGAATATTCCAGCGAAGCAGCTGCAGACCCATCATTGCCATTTTCCCATGGAAAATGTTGATATTATTAAAAGGGCATTTTCTGTCAGAGAAGCATTCTGCCAGACGTTTCCTGACCTGGCTTTGTACTTAACCTTTTGTCTCATTTTCTCCATCTGTAAAATGGATGTGCTCATTCTCAGCCACCTGTATAAAATGCTGGTATTTGTGGATTAAGTTATGACCACGTGGTCTTATTTAAGATTGAATTCCTCGGAAAAATTCAGCCGCTTTCAAGGCAATTCCCCATGGAGCCAGTCCTATCTCTCACTTAGGGAGGAACTTCTAAAATGCAAACATTAAACAAATTCAAAGTTTGTTATTGTCAAATTATGTTCATCCATCTATTTCATCTGTGTGGTGTGCAGATGATCAATTTATTTTACCACTGCTTCTGTGCGTCCTGGGAAGATTATTTCTTGTCCCTCTTCCAAGCTGCTGAAGAGATGTTACTTTAACATTTGCTTTGTGTAAATTAATCATGCTGACATATCAGGGAGATTTTTGAGCATACTCCTAAACTAGGATGACAGATATTTTATTTGGTGAATCCATTTTGTTGTTGCTGTTGATAACAAAAGCAAAGAGAGGGGAGGAATGAGCTGTGTTTCTTGTCTTAGTTTTGTCTATACTTAATTGACCAGAGGGGCTGCAGTATTTCTGTTCAGTCTTTGTTCATCAAAAAAAAAAGCGTGTTACATACTCTAATAAATCAAAAGCTAATTTGGGATATGAAAAGATACTTTCTTTGCAGCAGATGAAACAATTAGTAGCACTTCAGTTTTAATGTAGTCTGTGTTTGAGCCAGAGTTGCTAAGGATGACATGTTTATTCCACAGCTTGGCAGTTTGAAAATTCTGTTACTTTCAAAGGGGTTCTTAGAGATGTTTTGGTCATGTGCCGTGTGCTTTGGTAGGTTGACAGAGTTTGAAGATACACCAACCAGTCAGCTAACCATAGATGAGTTTATGAAGATTGACTTGGAAGAAGAATGTGATCCTCCTTCGTTTACAGCTGGTCAAAAAAAATTGAAGATACAGCAGGTAAATTCTGAATTGGATGCTCTCTGTGGTTCTTCCCTCTCTCCTCCCTCTGTGCATTCCCTTTTGAATCAGTTAATGGTAAATCCTAACTGACCAGCCCTTGGTAAGGTTTTGTACATTTACTGTGAGGTTCTTGACAGAAAGGTGAGCATTAGTGCATATGATACCCATTAACTAAAGATATTTTTTTGTTTATTGGCAAAGAGATAATTTTTCAATTAAAAATATCATGGGATCAGAAACCATGCACTGTTTTTAAGGTGATACCTGTGGTTAGCAGAAGTGCCATTATGTAGAACTTTTTAAAAATAGATATGAAAACAATAACCCATTTACTTTAATGAGACTGCTGCTGGTTTTGTGTGGTACAACCCCTGCTCCCACAGAGATTAGTTCTCATGTGGCTTAATTTCTTAAATCATGAACTAAAGCTGGCAACAGAGGAGATTTTACTGCTGCCATAGTCAATTCTTACATTATTGGGTTTTTGCTTGTTCTAACTGTGCTGTCCTTTGAAGGTCTGTAGGGGTGTTAGTGATGTTCTCAAGAACCAGCTGGGTGCTGCAGGTCAGAGCTTCACTCTGCCATCACCAGTTTCTCTGTCTGGTGTGGGCACTCCTGTCTCAGCCCTGTCCTTGCACTTCTCACATCTACAGGCACAGTCACAGAGTCTGACTGCTGCAGAATGAGGCCTTTTATTTACAGCTTGCCAGAGTGAAGGCTCCTTCTGAAGTACAGAGGTGGGGGAGATAACATTTGAAATTGGTCAGTATTTTGAGACCTGTCTGTCATACCTATCTGACACTACAAAGTAATTTCAGGGTGATTCAAAACCTGCTTATGCTTTTGAAATATCCTGCCATTCTCTGTCTCTATGTACAGCTCACAAACAGTTCAAAATTGTGCTTTTTTTTTTAGTAATTCCATGTTTATTTTGTTTATTGTCATTTCAGCTTGAGAAGGCATTATCAAAAAAGCTGGAGGATTTTGAAGGTATAAGTTGTGTTTAGTGTAACATATCACTCATTTCTTTAATATTACATCAATGATTGCTGAATTTTATTTTTATTTCCACACCACAGGAGAAATATCGAGCTACCAAGATGAAATAGAGATTGAATTAGAAAACAGTAGACCGAAAGCAAAAGGCGTATTTGCAAATTTCACTAAAGATGGTAAGTCTGTAAAGTCTTATGACTCCTTAAATAGTACTGAGCTCAGATCTGGCAGTCTGAAGTGTATGAACATTATGGTGATAAATGTGGTCATATATATACTTGCACAGTAAAAGATCTCTTGCATTGGGGTTCTCTCTGCCAAATAGGTGGTTCATAGATGAGTCTTCAAAACAACCACGTTGTTCATTGCAGGGATAGTTCATTAATGATTTCAGTTGTTTTTCTTTCCTGGTGCAGTATAAGCTTGGCACTGGCACCTGAGAATGTTTCTTTTCATCACTGGAAGTGCAGTGGACCAGTATCTAGACCCTTCTGTCGCCAAATTCCCCAGTTGACTTCCCATATGGAAGGGCTTTGTGCAGGTTGAACTGGCTATTTTTAATTTGTAATTATGCCAGGAAATAGCTGACTTCTCTCACAAAGCCCTTTTACCTAATATGATAAGATGAAGCTTCTATTTTAAATGATGATTGTAGTCACAAAAAGTCATTTTACTACTCAAGGTAATGAATTTGAAGAGCATCTGGAAACTCCATGTATTCATACATTGAACTAAAATATTGTGTATTTCTTTTACAGATTTCCTCTATAACGATTTTTATTCTTTAAGTGAGCGCCTCTCTATTTATTTAGTTTCTGTAACAGATGGTATGCAATGATCTGCTGGGTTTTTTCCCCTTACAGATTCTATAGAAGATAATGCCTCTAGCATACTTGGAGAGGAGGAGGCAGAAGATGAGGAACTAGAAGCAGCTGCTAATCACTTAAACAAGGACTTCTATGATGAACTTAATGAGAAGGATAGAGTTAAAAGAAGTGAAGATGGGGAGTGCAGAAATGGAAATGAAACTCTTGTAAGACCCCCTGCACTGGAATCCTTGCTCGGCCCGCTCCCCACAGCCGCCAGTCTTGGCATAACTGAGTCCATCAAAGAGTGCATATCCACGAAGGACCAAGAGCCTGGTGAGTGGGAGTTCAGCTCAGAGCAGAAACTGGACACAGTTGTGGGCTTGTTGTGTCATTGCCATGTATCTTGTTGGTTACTGTGGTAGCAATTCTGTGAATCGCTGGGATGTCAGGCTGCAGGAGCTGCGAGGCTGGATAAGACCAGTGGTCGTGGTTGTTGATGTGGTTGTTGACATCTGCTCTTCTGGAAGCTGCAGGAAAATCTGGGGTGCCTAATTATTTTCTGAAGCCTGAGAATGTGTATCTCTTGGTTAGGTTGATAGTTGATTTGCAGCCATATGATAGCTGATGGGCATATTTCAAGCCATGCACTCTCAATTAGGAAATTGGAGGAAGCAGATTCCTGTAAATATGACTGGAAATTAAAACCCAAGTATGTGAATCTTAGATCAAGGCAGACTTTCTCAGGAGACATTTTACTGGAGTCAAACATTGCAGCCTGTCTCTGATTGAGAATCTCTGCAAATGGCAAACATTTAAATTGTTTGCAAGAGGAAATAACTGGTGCTATGCTTTTTTCTTTGATTCAGGCTTCAGTGTGTGTTGTGCTGGTTTTGCTCCATTTTTCTTAAAATCCCAAGATCTATTTGCATCATACAGCTCTGTATAGCACAGTGGGAGCAGGACTGGTCAGCTAAAGAGGTCAGTTTTGCCAGAGCCAGTATTACAAACAGCTGGTCATCCAGGCAGGTTTGTTTGCTTTTTCATACATGTGCTTGGACTTTATGGAGAAGGCTTTTTTTTTAATTCCTTTTGCATCTTAATGACTCTGAAAACAACATATCTAAGGGGCATTTTTTTTCTTTATCACAGTTAATCTTTCCATCATAAGACACACCCATCTGAATCTGTTTTGTCAGCTTACTTGGAGGTCTGTGCAGCAGAACATTTTGTTTTCCAAACTGTTGTGATGCTGATTTCTGTTTAGCAGTAGGCAAACTGAATGCATTCAGATTCTTCTTATGTTAGTGTTCAGTCTCCAGAAACGTAGCAGGATGATGATTGCACGTTTTTATTTTGTACAAACAAATCCATACAGAAACAGTTGGGTGGTTTTGGTGTTGTTTTAATTATGATTAAGAAGATGGATAGCTCATGGCTTGTCTTTCTCCTGGAACTCAGCAGTTTGTGTCGCAGAGAGGTCAGTCATGGCTAGAAGCTGTTGTTGTCTGTTGGCCAGTGACCTGTAAAAAGGAGTTCCCAGTGATGGACATTTCTCAGCTGGCACTGATATTGACCATTTTAATGGACTAGCTGAGGACTGAGTGTAAAGATGAAGCTAAGCTGGTGTAGCCAGGGAGGTTCCTCTGAGTCGGCCGGCAGGTGGGCAGGAGAGTGCAGGGCTGCTCATGCCATGGCTTGTCTGCCTTTGCTCTTTGTTTTCTTGCAAAAGTGGAGGATGTGCCAAATGAACTGAATTTCGAAACCAAGCAGGTTTCAGTATGTTCACTCTCTTCTCCTGCATCTGAGAAATCATTGCAGGTGTTTGAACAAGTACTTATTTTCTTAACATGTTATGAAGCACATATGCAAAATTACTGTTTTGGTTTTATTTTGATTATAGATCCTGCCCCGATCTCTGTTAGATTTGGAGGTTTTCTTTGGGTGGTGAAGAGGGTGTTTGAGGGAGTTTTGGGTGGATTTCTTTGTTGTTTTGTTTTTGTGACTCTTCTAATTTATTTTAACAGTTTAAAATTTTGTGTAAAGTCCAATTCACTTTGGTTATGCCTGTGCTGCAGGGTGGTTGTTCTGGGTGCAGTTCCCAGCCTCCAGGCCCTTGCCATGTGGTGCCTGTGTGGTGTGGGTACATCCCAGTGATATGTGCCTAATCCCCCTGAGGACCTGGTTTCCTTCAGGAAATCATCTGTGCTCAGGAGCAGTAATGGAACCTTGACATATTTTGGGTTACTGGGAACCAGGTCTAGCAGACACCTTGGCAAGTACACCTGGCTTGCAGTTGGCATGTTATTATGCAGAATAAAGAAAACCTCTTGTTAAGATGCCTCACATTGGTTACCTTTGTGTTGTAGCTCTGAACCTGATGAAAACCAGTGTAGATGATTCTGGCACCTCAGGCAATGTTGTTGAGTTCTGCCTCATAGCTCTGAGAAGTCTGGGAAGGCAGTATTTTCTTCTGTCAGACAAACTGGTACAGTTGTAAAACTTAGACATTTTCCAGGTTTGTGGGCCCTTCTTCAGGCCTAGAAAAGAAATGATGGTTTTCAAAACTAAATACAGGATGAGGGCAGTTGCTCAGAGATTGAGATGGCACAGTTAGAGATTGTTTTGAAACAAAAGTAGTTGGTAAGTATGGAGGGAGAAGGAAAAGCTCACCAATGTTCCTGCATTTATCCTGTGTATTTGAATTTGGTTGAGTGCAGTTTATATTGTGAATCTCAGCTGGCCATGGCTTTGCTGTGGTAGCTCATGTTCCAAGATCTAAGTCCATTGGAGGAGGGAGGGTGCTGTCATAACACTGAACCCTGAAGGTGATGTTTTGGTCCTTCTCCACAGCTGTGTAAATCATAAACCAGGAGCCTGTCCCTTCTCTCAGCCCGCTCCAGCCCTGAGCCATCCCTCACTGTGTGGGTCAGGCTGGGCTGGAGAGCTTCCTGTGATGGTTTTGTATCTCCTGCTGGGCTCCCTGTGTCACTGGATGGGATGGGTGTTACCATGTCCAGCCAGTTCAGCAGCTGGAAGCAGCGTGCCTGGTGCTGCATGGGGAGGGTGCCCAGCAAACTCTTGTGGTGATGTGCTGCAGCCAGGGCAGGTGGCTCTTAAACAGGAGCTCAGCAAACAGGTGCAGTATGTGCAAGGTTTGGCCTCCTTAAATGCAGGGTATCTCTCCTCCTCTCCGTAATGATCCCTCTTCCTCAAAAAACCTCTGCTGAAGGTACCTTCTACAAAGTCTTTTCATTTGGCTTTGGCATGTGGTAATTCAGTTTATAATTGCCTGCCTCAGCTGCTTTGGGAAATCTTCCACCTTTGTGCTACAGTGGCAGCAGCAACAGCAGAAGGTTTCTCACAAACTGCTTATGCAGATAAGACTTAGGTGCAGAGACGAAATATTGGGAAAAAGTAAGTGTATTTTTGCTCCACTTACAATTGGTATTTGAGCAGTGTGAGCTTGTCTGTATGAATGTTTTATGAAAAGCACAGTATTTTAGCAAATTTGCATTACAAAGACAGCATGTAAGGTACCGGGTTAATGAGTCTGAGGCAGTAAAGTGCTTAGAATAAACACTGCATTTGACTGTTTTTTCCTACAAAGTGTATTAATTTGCAGAGACTTTAAACTGAAAACTGTTTGAGTCTTTGCAAACTACTTCTTTTTCTTCATGATAAAAGTGCTTTAGGGGAGGAATCTCAGTTTCAGAGATGGAGATCAGGTGCTTCAGTCCATTTTCTTGGCCATGCAGCATCCCAGAATCCTCTCCACACTCTACCTGCTCTTTCTGAGTCTTAGTTCCTCAAAAAAAAGTGCACCATTTCTTTTAGGAGGCTGTCACAATCAAATATCATGGAGTTTGTTCTCAAGAAATAACATCCTTTGGTGTGAAATTTCTCTCTGCAATTTATTTTTATGTCTCCTTTATACCATTTCAAATATTTTATCATCTTCCATAGTGTTTCTGTCATTTTGTTTGCTGGCTGTCACCTTGTCCTTCCCACACTGGGCTGCACACTGTCAGTTCATCTCTTGCCACATGAAGAAAAAGTGGGGAAGGTCTGATAATAACAGAGATAAAGGTAAAATACAGGGTATAAATTACCAAATGACTTTATATAACTTCCCCTTCATAATCTAGGTAAGGTTTGAGACCTGATTTCGGTTTTGTTTGGAGCCAAAATTCACATGCAGTCGTTCAGGGCAGCAATTTGAGGTACTGTGTGTGTGGTGGGTGGTAACGTGCTCCTGCACGTCCCCATGAAACAAGCGGCTTTAGCGGCGAGCAGTCGCTGTGCATGTCCCATCTTGCGCCTGCTCAGGCACCCAGCGAGCTGCACTCACTGCTGATTTCACAGGGAGCACATGGGAAAGCTTCACAATTAGCAGTTTGCTCATTTACTGCTCCTCGTGTTTACGCCTCCATTACTGCTGCAAGCATAATCCGGCCGGGGCTGAGGTTGAAAGATGTTGCCATTGATTTCTGGGGGTGTTAAAGACTCCGTGCAGGCAGTGTTAATCATTGATCCTAGTCCTTGGTCTGTGTACCAGCACTGCTCAGCCCCCTCTTCAAGGAGGATGTGAAAAATGGCTGAAGGTGATCTGATAAGAGCTGGGGATGGGCTCACCCTCCTGGGTCTTCCTCCTGTCTTCTGCATTTCATCCCCTGCAGCTGCCAGCTCCCACCTCAGACTTCATCCTGGCCTTGGGGCTTCGCCAGTCCTTCCGTGGCCAGATTCAGCTCCCTCACCCAGCAAGGAAAAATACCTGTGTGCTCTGTCCTCCTCCTTTTTTTGGCAGCAGCAGGTGATCAGTGCCAGCAGCACTGTGGGCAGGGGAGATGGCAGAAATGTGACATTTCTGGCAGGGTCCGAGCTGCCACGGAAGGATGCTTGAGGGTCTTCACGTGTGTGCCAAGGAGAGTTGCTGACCCCACCCAGGATCCCAGCATGGATTGTGGGATGGTGAATAGCAGGCTCACTGCTGGTGATGTTGTTGCTCCATCAGTGGTTGGGTGTTGGACTTGTACTGATTTCTTCTTCCAGCATCCTTTCTTCCTTGGATATTGTCTGAATACAGCAGTGCAAACTGTTCGGAAATATATAAATGTAAATGTTACATACAAAAAGATCTGGGTTTGTTCAGTCTTGAGAACAGATGTCTTAGAGAAGGCTTATCACCATGTGCCTGTATTTAAAGGGTGGCTACAGAGAGGATGGAGACTCATTTTTTGCAAGGAGTCAGATAGAAAAGACAAGGGGTAATGGGTGAGATTTTGATGGGACAGAAGAGATCACAGTGAGATCATCCTTTGGATTAATCTCTCCAGGGAAGTGATGGATGCCCCAAAGTAGGACACTGATAAGATCTGGCTGGGCAGAGTGCTGGGCCATCTTGTGTAGATGATGAAAGGTTGAACCAGATGATCCTTAATGTCTCTTCCAACCTGTTATTCTTTGATTCTATGATATAATCAGTAGAGAGAACATGATGAAGCCCTATTACAAATAATTGCTGCATACATGAGAAATAATTTAATGCTGATCATGTTATATATTGAATGGACAGTTGGTCATCAGTGCAAGCATGCATGTCCCCATCCTGGTCACTCTCTGGCCTCTGGCTTCAGCACCCCCACTGCTTCAGTGGTTTTACGTCCCACCTGTGGAAATGAGCCTGGTGTGTGACCTGCTTGGTGCCACCTTCCTTGTGCAAAGCCTTCCAAGCACGTGGAGGGTTTGATCTTTGTCTCCGTGTGCCGTTTGCTCACTGGAAAATATTTTCTGTGGCAGGACTAGCTCTTTCCCTGTTCTGAGATCTAAACAACAGAAACCTTGGTACAAGCTGATCTTTCTCCTCTGGCCTCTGTGTGCCTGTGCTCGGCAGTCTTGATGGGCTGTATCCCTGATTGAGCCTTCATTACGCCGTTAATGAGATGTGAAGAGCTTGCTGCAGCCAGCGCGGTAATACGAGACCACCAGCTGCTTCGAGTGCAGATTTTTGATACCTGAAGTCTTGGGTATGAATTACAGATGACAGGAAGGATTTTCTTACTTGGCTATGTATGTCACACACACACAAGTACTGTGTGTGCACGTCTCACTCCAAAGTCTGTGTGCGTGTTTTTTCATGCAGGATCTTTGCATTTCATTAAGGGATAGGAATGCCATAAATTCATTCCATATTCATGCCTTGAGTAACTAGAAAGGTTAAGGGATGAAAACTAATCATAGAGTTTGGCCAAAAGATTTCTAAACAAATTTAGAGAGGGGTTTTGGAGAGAAACCTGCAGTTTGTTAGAGCCATCAGGGGGATAAATTTGAGTGAAAGCATAAGCTGAATCATATGAATACATTTTTATAGCATTTGTGGATGTTTTAGGAATTTTCCAAGGGATTGGGTTATCAAGACAGACACTCCCTATAGGAAAATTTGTGTCATTTTTGTCAGAAGTCTTGGACAAAAAGAAGTGCCCCAGACTAATGGGTGCTGGGGTCAGGAAAAGGTAGTGGAAATTTGGATTCAGTTTCCTGAGCCAGGTGAAGAAGACCCATCTGCTAAACATTACTTGGCTATGTTGCCTGTGAATGAATGCCCTTAGCACCTGGCTGACCAGCCTGACTGACCTGTTATCCCCCTCCTACCCCAACTGTTTCAGAGGAGAAAGTCTCCTTATGTCCTTCTCCATCTCCTTTTCTTTTTTTCTGGTGTTTGATAAAATTCTGGTCTGGAATGGAGAATGTTAAAATCTGAAAGCTTTTCCAGGCTTGGACTTTTTTTGCCTGCCTTGTCGTGACTGCAGTGGGCAACGTGTCTTTTCTGTCTTGAATTTCTCCAATAAAAGCATGGTGGAAAATGAGCTTTATTTTCAGTCTGAGTAGTGTAAAAGCCTTACATTGCTCTTTGATGGGTCTAACCAGCTGCTTAAGGCCTCATCCTCCCTTGCTGGAGGAAAAAAAGGGAAAAAGCTGCTTTTTCCTCTGGCTGCTTCAGCTGGCTGCTGGCCACGGGCTCTTTGGAGAAGGAGGTGGCAGCAGGGCTGTGTCTCTGGCTTGGAGAGGTTGGACGTGTGGAACAGGGGCTCTGGTGTGTCCTTCTGTGTGAGATAATTGACATGTGTGTGCTGTGGCACAGATCCTGCTTTTTAGGGGAGCAAGGAGAAGCAGTCAGCCCCAGAAGGTTTTTTTATCCATTGTTTTCCATCGTGTTGATGGGAAGTCCAGGTCTGTTGTCACCTGTTCTAGGCTTAAGGAGCACAGAGCTGGGCAAGCAGGGAGGAGAAGCTCAGCTGGAGCTTTAGAAATGGGCCTTTTCTTGTACCTAAATAACAGAATTGCATAAACAGTTTTTCCCCAAATACTGAGGGAGGGTTGCGTTTCATGGTTGACTTACATGCCTCAGCATTTGTAGGTGCCTTGTAGCTCTTCCTTCTGCTGGGGCTTCTTTTCAAAGTTCTCTCTGTGCTCCCAAGCATCTGAAAAGATGCTGGTTCTCTGCATGGGAGATACTTTCAGGGACAAATAATTGCTCCTGTCTTCCTGGTGGTCAATTCTCAAGGAATCTGTGGAAGTGTAACCACTTAAGGCATCACCATCCTGCTCTTAAACCTTGGTTGAAATAGAATCATGGAGTCACAGAATGGTTTGAGTTGGATGAGACCTTTAAAGGTCATCTAGTCCAAACTCCCTGCAGTGAGCAGGGACATCTTCAACAAGATCAGGTTGCTCAGAGTCCTGTCCAACCTGACCTTGGATGTTTCCAGGCATGGGACATCCACCACCCTTCCCAGGGCAACCTGTTCAGGTGTTTACCACCCTCAGCCCCATAGACTGTAGACTGAAAAAAGACCTAGGGAGGTGATGTTCAGTGGTGATGAATCAGACACCTGCAGGCACTCAGGAAACCTGGCTGAAAAACTCCCTGCTGGTATAAGAATTATTGGATCCTTTTCTGCACCTGCCAGAACTGGAGCCCAGTAATGCTCACAGTTATTTGGGTAGGTGGCCCCTTTGCAGAAGAAACAGACATTCCTGCCCTGCCCCTCTGCCAGAAAGGAAGAAAAGTCACCAAAAAACTCAAGTGAAAACTGAAATTTTTTGTCAGAGAACTGTGGAAAGTGAAATGTGTGGGGGCTACAGAAAGGACACCAAACTTGCAGGGAAAGCTGACTGCTGAGGGGGATGTTATCCAAGCCATTCATCACGGTATCCGAAATGCCAGGAGTGGAGGCCTGGGTTCAGTTCAGGGAGTCTCCGTGGTCTCAGTTGTTATTGAGAATAAAGACTTATTAACCCAGGTCAAGGAGCCACAAAACGTGCCCTTGGAAGAAGGAAATACAGCACCAGGAGATTTGCAAGGCTTAGCTACTTTGGGTTTAACACGATGGCAATAAATCCACGTGTGGTGGATCCCGACCACTTGGGTTTGTCTGAAAAAGCTAAAATAATCCTCCATTTAGTACTTTATTTTCTCATGGTACAGGTTCAGCTGGTAAAGGCAGTGCCTGGAAACTGAAAATCCACCAAAGCAAACCCTTTAAATGGAGTGCTGTTTCTGCAAGGTTTAAATGTTTTTGTGCAGCGCTTGTGTTGTTTTGCTTTTGTTCGGTAGCTTTGAATTTAGTTTGAAAAACTAATTCCTATATCCTCTTAAGGATTAACTTCATCACACCCCTAAACACTTCATCTGTTTTGTTTGTTGGTCTTAAATCCTGGGACTGTCACAGCAGGCAAGATGCATGGCCTGGACTGCAACTTGTGTAGATGACCCTTGTAATTAGGGATTTCAGCTGTGGCACTGCGGACTGGGGATGAAAACAGCCCTGAGTTTAGCCTTGTATAATTGTAGTTTGACATTTTTAGTTTGCTAAATGCTTTCATAACTAAAAGGGATGTATTATCCAATAGAGGAAGAATATTAATGTTGACACTGTTGGCAATTAAAAACAATCTTGGGAACTGAATTTTACTACTCCTGATTGCTTTTGAAATAATTTGTTTTTCAATGTTACTTTAGGATTGGTTCATTTATTAGGTCTTTTTTTCTTGTGTGACAATGAGATAATTGCTATTTATTTTTTATCCTCCAAGCAATTATAATCAAAGCAGCCAAATATAGTGTCTGCTTTGACCTGGAATCAGAGTGACCTGTCAACATGAGGCTACTGTAGTCTTCAGCTTTTCAATTTAATTTTATTTCATAGGCACTCACCAGAATGCATTCAGCAGGGCTGAAAAAATGGTGGGTAGAGTTTTTGGTGTTCATTAATTACAGTGGTGCAAAGCTGAAGAAGTGGGCAGATAAGAAGGACTTTGGGTTGGTTATTAATAGCAAAAATTGTGATCTTTTATCTGGGGTTGGGTGGACTGTGTTGGGCCAATGTCCCAAGCAGTCAGAGGAGGAGATGCTGGTAGGCTGCCAAGGGAGGGGTAGCTGCAAATTAAGGGAAAATTGCACACAGTTGCCTCTAGGGAGTTTCTGCAGCCAAGTTTTGCTAAAAGGAAGCAGAAGATACTTTATTTTTAAAGTTAGCAGTTTTAAGGTAAGGCTCAGCTTTCATATTGAAACGTATCTGTACACATAAGATTGTAGAAATTGTTTTCTGTTAAGAAAGACCTGGACATCTACAAGTGTGTAGTAGGAATAAGGGAATGAATATGAAATAAGAGTGAGTAAATAACGTTGTTAAGTAGTACCTGGAAAGAAATTTGGAGCAAGAAACAAGGCTCTTGAGACAGTTTGAAGCACAGAAGCCAGAAGTAAACAGCTGTGCAGGAGGTGGAAGGGTACCATTTTTCAGCAGATTCACTACTTATGTGCCATGTTTGATTTAGTTATGGTGGGGAAGCCACTGTGTGCTCACAGATGGGAAGAAAGTAAAACAGTGCTCTGTGACCAAATCCTCAACACCAGCATGGGATCAAGGCAAATGGCTGATTTGGGAAGTTATGCTTAATGGTTCTTATTAATTTCTGGCTAAAACTGAAAAATGCAAATCCACAATGCCATTGAAGTCATGTATTGAAATGCAGAAGCATCTTATCAACATGAAATGGTGTCACTGGTGGCAATATTACATTCTGGCAGTGGCTTCCATTAAAAAAAATATACTTCAGTGAGAAGCAGCTTTTCCATGAAAAAGGAACTTTCTTTCTTCTCACTTTAAGCCAGAGTTTTTTGCACTTAGTGGGAGCACTGCTTTTGTGTCTCATGGCTCTGTAGGTGCTGCAAGACTACCAAAAACCTCCAGTACCAAGTTATTTCCCAAAAGCAAAGATAAAATGCCTGTTTTATAGTGCACTGGTTGGATTTGGCCTCCAGTTTAAGACAGAGCAGATGTGTCGGGATGTTGTGGGTGCTGTTGGTTGAGGTTAAGAAGTGTCTTGCCTTACTGGCTCATCCCCCTCCTATCTGCTGGCATCAGTGCACGTGTAGTCGCCTCTCTCACCCAGGTCTGTCAAAAATGTCACAGGCTTGTGCAGGTTTTTTTAATGACAGGGTTATTTTGATGCAGAAGGGAAGCAGAAGGAAGGGGAACAGGGCTGAGTTGGGGGGAAGGAACCAGCTCCCCCAGTTCAGCTGGGGCTGGAGGAGCATTTCAGAGCATGTCTTTGCAGCAGCAAAGAATGTGTATTTTGGAGGCTGAGAGTGGCATTTATGCTTGTGCTGAGGTCCCAGTGCTGGAAGGGTTTCACAATCCATCAGTGGCTTGGAATGGGCAATTTCAGATAGGCTGTTGCCCAAGGTGACTTTGTATGCAGGGTCTTTTGTAGAGAGTAAGGTTGATGCTTAGAAGTTCAGCTCCTGAAATGCAACATTTAGAAATCTGGGAGCAATTAAGAAGTTTGGTTTAACAAGGTGAGGAGGGAATTCAAATGCCGAATGCTCTCCTGAAAAGGCCTCCTTTTAAATTTAAAGTTTATTGCTCTATCTCGACTTTCAGAAAACCTGCATGAAACTTCTTTGCCTTTGAAAGCTTGATAGAAACTCTTGAAGTACTTTGACTGAAACAGAAAAGTTAATAGTGAGGCATTTTGAACCCCGAACGATGTTTGTGGGCAGGTAATTTAAACAGGTTCTAATATGAAACAGTGTTGTACTTGAAAGGCTACAACTGGTGTACACACATAAATGGGGTGGAATATCACTGGGAGCAATAAAGTCTAGGGATGCTTCATACTTCTTTCATTGCAAACAATTTTTATGGTATGGCCTGTGAAGCAATTGAAATGCAGAGAGCTGGCACATCACTAGATTGATAATTCCTCCTGCTACTTACAGCTTATTCTCAGTACAGATGTCCTCAATTCTTTCTTTCTATCACGTTAAAGTTTCTTGTCTGCTTCAATTTCATGCCTGCCTCAAATGTAGCATTTTTCAAAATTGTCCCTCCAATTTATTTTTTTTCCTCTTTAAAAGTTTATATCAGATGAAACCTAACTGCTAGTTTTTATCCCAAGGTTTACACTTAAATTTTTAACAAGCTCATTTTTAAGATCAGTCTTCCTTGAGAGAGCACTTGGCTGATCCATCAATAATTATGTAGTAATAAAGCAACTGTGTAAAAATGGCACCTTCGTGCTGAACAGATTGGTTTGCAGAGCTACTGACAAAGATGAATGTTTATTACAATTTACTACTTTTGGTTCTGCAGATGCAATAGAGCTATTTTCTTTTTGGCTTAAGTGTCACGAAAAGTAATTTCCAATTGTGGAATCTTTATGGTAATAAGGATGTATAACTAGGAGAGCCTGGACTGACTTTCAAATACCAGCATGAGTTTGCAGTGCTGGTAATTTAGAAAAAAAAAAAAATAAACAGAACAATTTTTTATTACATTTCATTGCTGAATTTTTTTCTAAGCAATCACAGGGACAGAACACACAGGGAACTCTAGTGTCATGTAGTTACTCTTCTGAACTAATTGCTATAATATTAATTGTTGATTCTTCAAAAATTGGCAAGTTTCCTTATTCTCTTTGCTGCATCCAAGGATTTCTGCTGTTGATTTCTACTACAATGTGAAGAAAATGTAATGTCTAAAATTAACACAAAAGCCTGAAATTGTTGTTCTTGTTTCCATTTTTTTTAAGTGCCAGCCAATCACAATTAAGTGATTTAGATTACTTGTATTGCTCAAATCTGCCCTCTCCATTTGGGCAAAATGCAGAATAACGTATTCTGTAAGTTTTTATGGCTGCCAGATGTGGCATTTCAGTCAGCCAGGCTGGTTGATCACAGTGTCACTGCAGTGGTGAAACTGTGTCTTGGTAGCAGCTGAGAAGCACCTTGAGAATTCACCTTGTGTGGATGCAGATGTTGGGATCCTGCCTCTGCAGCCTCTGGGCGCTCCTGGGCTGGGTTCCCCTGGGTCATGCCGAGGTATGGATGCCTTGGCACATGGTGCCTGTCAGTGGTGCCAGAGCTATAAGGTGCTTTCATCGACTTGCAAACCTCTTTTGGACAGAGGCCAGAACTCCTGGGTTCTTTCCCACTGCTG
Source organism: Notiomystis cincta (assembly GCA_013398075.1). Taxonomy (NCBI): domain Eukaryota; kingdom Metazoa; phylum Chordata; class Aves; order Passeriformes; family Notiomystidae; genus Notiomystis; species Notiomystis cincta. The sequence continues at coordinate 11,805 of VZRX01019469.1, read as the reverse complement.
CCAGAAATAGCACCGTGGCCTTGTGTGGGTCTGTTGCTCCCGGTTTGGAGGGAGGGGTGCGGGTGCAGGTCCTTGGGTGGCAAAGCTCCAGCATCACCCCCTCGGGCCCTGGGGGCGAGGGCAGAGCCCAGCTCCACGAGCCTGGTTCGAGCTGTTCCACAGCCCAGTTTGCTGCCACAGCCCTCAAGCCTTTGTGGCACCTTGTAGCTACCTCAGCAAACACTTCAACCCAGGTCATTCATTTCAGTTGGCAGTTGCTGACAGTAATGTTCCTTTGCTTGGCTTTATTTTAGCATTTAATGATTTTTATGTTGGTTTTGATGGTGTGAAGGGAATTGCATGGGAGTGTTTTGTCTGGACTTTAGTATTCTCTGCTTTATCTTGCTAGCAAGATTTAAAATCTTACTCCTTCAGGAGACAGGGCTTTTGTCTGTGTACCTTGCAAACTCTTCCCTCATCGGCCCCTACTGTCAGCTCATTATCCCGGGCTTATTTCACTGCACAGTTCACGATGCTTAAGTTTGCTGTGGAAAGAGTTTGCCTAGTTAAAACCAGAATAAGGAACAATCCATCTATTCTTACCTAAAGAAGTAAAAGAAATAAAATATAAATAAATGTCTATTCTGTAGAAGAGGAGGTAGATCTGAATTTAAATCATGATCTGGTGGGATTTTGTAATTAAATAATAAAATGTTATCCAGGACTTATTTTCAGAAGATAACTCTGGTTTCATTAATTAAAAATAAACTTTCCTGATTTCAGAGATATCATACCTGTGGTGCTGAATGTGTTTAAATGAACTGGTACAGGAAAAGTACATCCCTCTCTCCCAGTGGGCTGTGGACATGTAGTCATGTTCCTGAGAATGGTTGCAATAATTCTCTGTGTTATGGAGAACCTGGATCGAGCTCCACAGAAAGGATCATTATTCAGTTAATTAAAGAAGAACAACTCTGATACTGTGCCATATGCTGTACAATAAAATGGCTGCATGGCAGAAAGAGACATGAATCCTTTCAGTGTATGTGAGACTGAGACATGATTTGTTACTTTCTGCCTCTGCAACACCATGTTAAGTAGAGGCCTAATATATTTAAATAAAGAATTAATTACCTGTGGATGTGGGACCTTAGCTTCTCCGGTGAACTCTTTGAAATGCTTACAGGAGGTTTTTGAGACTTAGTAAAATCTTTCCAAAGTCTTTGCTTTGAGCTGCATCTCATCATTTAAGCAGGGTCCTTTGTGTGCCTGTAACCTGGAGAGGATGGCCAGATTGAGGAGAAACTGTAAAATCAGCAATGCAGAACTCAGCTAAAATGACATATGAGGTATAGTCCTGTTAGTATATAAACTTTATATACAAGTCAGATGTTGAGATTAATCATAAGGACAGGTTGCACAAGCAGATGGCTGGCCTTTCTGATAGCCATTAACTTGAAAGGCTGGCTTTGAAAGTGGCTCCGTGCTTTATAGGTGAATCACGCTGCTGGCTGTGTTGGGAAAAGGTTATTTCTGCAGCTCCACCAAAACCTCCTGTGCACAGAAGTGCCTTTTTCCACTGTTCCTGGAGGATAAGACAAATTATTCTCCAGGAACTTCTCCACAACTTTCTTCTTTGGGAGAGCTGTGGTGTCAGAGGGCATTCCAGTGCTGTAATGGATGGATCTCAAGCATATGGAGTACACATGCTAATTGTGCTGTGCTTATGGATCAGTCTGTCCAAATGCCAAGGCCTCAGAGCTGCTGCAGGCAAAATGTTAAAATCCTTCTCCTCTCTCTACTGTGCATCTGGGAAAAGGTTCATTGCAGTCACCAAAACAGAAGGGAGAGGAGGAGGAGGAGGAGGAGGAGGTGAAGGACAGAGCCCACTCCTGTCCTCCCGAGGAGTTTGTGCAGCAGCTGCACTGTGGCCAGGGGACCAAGGGAGCTTTCTGTGCTCCACTGGCACCTGGAGCCACCCAGGCAATGCCTCTACTTTGCAGTGCAGACATCCTTCTGTGCTTCATACATATTGTTGCCTGAATGGACACAAAACTGCCTTGGCCCCTGGGGCAGGGCTCCTTCAAGAGCTCTGTTTGGTGCAGAGCAAGAGAGAGAAATACTTTATCACCTACATGTTTCTCAGCCATTAGGCATGGCCAGAGACAGAAAGGTGGCACTTCATTTAACAAGAAACAGTGCAACCACTGTGATTTTTATTATAAATTATGGTCTATGCTGGCTGAAGGTCTCTGTTGCATAATGACTGATGCTCTCAACACAGATCTGCATTTTTGTAGCTGCCTCCTTTTAAGAATTCAAACCAATTATCTCCTACTTTCATGTTTGTAAACTCCAGCTGGTGATCCTGATCACTGAACCAGTCAGGATCTTATGTGTCCTTTCTGCTCCATGTCTCTGATAGTCCTGGCAGCATGAAACTCAGCCTGGTACCTTCTCTGAGTCCAGCCCCCATCCACCTCAGAGGCTTTTCCTTTGGACCAGATTCCCACCTTGCTTTTGATAGAGGAGCTTCTGTTCTTGCCTGTTATTCTGTTTAATAATAATAAATTTTTACCTTCTCTTTCCTCTCCCTATCTCTGTAATTCCCTGCTTGCTATTTCTCATTAGCAATGAAGGAAGGAAGAAGCTGGGTAACAAAATGAGAAATTTCTTACCTAATAATTTTCTTTCAGTTAACAGCTTCTCACCATTCAGCCAGCCTGGGCAGTGTGGTAAATGGCCAGGACACAAAGTGATTTTTCTCCTCTAAATAAAGACTTGGGTATATAATTTCGTACTCTGTATTTTGATGTTGTCTTAATGCTAATAATTTTCTGCTCAAGCAGTTCTATAGTCTGGGTGGCTTCTGGTGGCTGGTGCTGAGATTTTTCATCAGATGTACCATAGATGAGCTCTGAACCTCAAAGGAGTGGGTAGAAATCAGACCACCTTTGCTGAGAGAGGGTAAGGGTGACTAGATGAAAGTTATAAGTGGAAAGTTCAACTCATTCCACTTTCTTGCTCATCTGAGTAAGTTATTTTGGTAGTCTCTTTTTAACCTGGGACAGCTCTTTGGTGCAGTTTATGTTGGAAGGGACCTTAAAAATTACCTAGTTCAACCTCCCTGCTATGGGCTGCGATGCCACCCACTTGATCAAGTGTGTCTGTTGTCTATTTATATGGCTGTATACATTTAAATTTTTTTCCTGGTGGAACAGAAATTGATTCACAATTTAAAAAAAAAACAAACCCAAACCAACTATAATATTGCAAGCAAAATTCAAGGATTTGTTTTTAAGGTCTCTGTAATGCAGAACTCACCACTGTGCTTTATTTATTTGTGTGTGGGGGAGTTAGAGGAGGAGATTTACTTCTCCATCAAACATATGCTGGGGTGGCTGAGTGCTGGCCACACGAGGACCCTGGGCTTGCAGGGACGGACAGCAGAACATTTAGTGCCCGCAGCAAGACCTGGCGAGTTGCAGAAATGATGCTTCAGCACTTCAACATTAAGCCAGCTGTTCCCTTTGTGGCTGGCTCGGGTGTAAAGTGCTCTTGCTGTTTTACATAGTGGTCTGGCAGTATGGGGAAAGGGAGCTGGAGTGGGATCTGAGCCTGGCTGCCTTTGCTGTCGGCTCTCCAGGGTGTTGGGCTGCCCTCGCCCTCTGCCAGAGATAACGGCAGCGCTCTGCCCTGGCGGGGTTTGGAGAGGGGAACTGATTGAGATGCTGATCAGTTCTTCTCCTTGGCCTCTCCCTTTGTGTAAACTGTTACTCTTGGATCCCCCTGCGCAGATTTTAAAAAAATGCAGAAAATACAGGCCAGAAGGCACCGAAAAGAATGAAGGCTGGGGGAAGGGAAAGGGGAGAAAAGATGCCAAGAACAGCATAAAAAGGCAAAGGATGAAAATGCAGCAGGGAATTGGTGATCGGCTGGAAAAGCACAATAAGCAGGGGAAATCTGTCTTTACAGTTTCCATTTTTAAAAGTTTTAAGTCCATAACTGTTCAGGGAGGAGGGGGTGAATGTAGGACTGTAGGCTGAGGTGTGAGTGTGTGGCACAAACGCTGTGGTCGGTCTCGGCATTGCTGGCTGCAGAAATCACAGCCTGGAGAAGACTTATGTCCATGCATGGGAGCTCTTACCATTTCCAGGGTTTGGCACTGAAAAATGTCATTTGTGGTAGTTAGAGGGTGAGTATTGGTCAGTTTGATTATTGGTTATTGGTTCCATCAGCAGAAGATAACTTTTGATACTGTTCAGAGCAGCCTGTTCTCTGAGCACTCAGTCCTGGCAGTGGGGTTGTGAGCTCAGAAAACAAGAACAGGCTGCAACAAGTAGGTTGCATAAACCATGCTCTTTTTCATTGTTTTCCAAAGGTGTTGGGGGAACATGAACGTTATTCAGAAGAAGAACATCTGCTGCTGGTTTTGAGGACAGTGTCAAGATGTTCTTCAGTTCAAAAGCCTAATTTTCAGCTGTATTTATTTTGGGAGGTTGAAAGGGTTTTTTTCTTAAGGGCTTTGTATATTGCTGTGTAGTTCAATGAACATGAGCTTACCTTTTCAAAGAAAGTTCTTCAGAATCAGAACGGCTGTTTATAGCTGGCTGGACTGGTTTTGTACTACCTGCTTTGAAAAAATATATATTGCAGGGAGGATTTCTAGCAAGAATGGAGAGATTAACTGTTTCTCTGAAGCATTAAGTTTAAGTAAACGAGTTTCCATGTCTGTTAGATGGGTGGTATAGCCTTTAACTGGTTATAAAATATGAGGATGTGGTTTGGTTAGATTCTCTGTGGACTATGAGGTGAAACAATAGCATTTGTTTCAGTATGGATGTGCTCTCAGGAAAGCAGCAGAGTTGGTGGTTAGGTGATTTTTTTTTTTCAAAATTGAAATTTAATGTATAAAAAATATGTTCACTATCTAATAAAAGTTCTGTGAGAGTGACTGACTGCAGGAAAAGCTTTCCTCATAATTTATTCCCATATATCATTAAGCACACAAATCTGAAATTCTGTTCCTGTGACGGAGTAATTGTTCTGTGTCTGCCATAGGAAGGTGGCTGATGGGGAAAGGCTGTTGGGTGTCACTCAGCTGTGCAGGACAGACAGAGCACCTGGAGCCTGAGTCTCAGTATGAGGAAATGGATGTGGGCACTTATTAAAGATGAGTTTCTAGTTCTGCACTGCATTGAGCCCCAGTGTTGCAAAACACTGAAAAAAAATCTTCTGCCTACAGCAGATGAGCCCAGTGCAGTGACTGCAAACCAGACAGGGCTGGCCCTGGCTGTTACTCTGCTTTGCTTTGTGATAGTTTTGTTTTCAGTAGATAGCGGTGAGGAAATAGCTTATGAGCTTGTACATCCCTACTTCTGTACAGGCTGACCTTGCACATCTGCAACAGCAGAGCGTGTGGAATTTATTTTAATTATTAAATTGTGCCTTTTCCCTCTTTGCCCTTCAACTGCAGCCTTTTGGGCTTTGCCTGTACACTTGCTAGAGTCCAAGAGTGGGGAGCAGGCCAGTGGGCCCTTGGCAGAGGCAGGGCTGTGTGCCCTGGCAGTGCCAGGCAGCCCGGCGCCGGCCGCCAGCGCTTCCCACCATCCCTCATGGCAGCGAGGAATGTTTCTGGGAAGACGGGGCCTCGCTCTGTGTGGTGTGATGTGTTTGCTTTCTCTGAGGAACTAGCAGGCTGGAAACTTGGCTTTGGCTGGAGAGGACCCCTTAACCTTGCCTTGGCAGAAGGAAATAATAAAGTGACAGACTTCATTTATCTTTATGCTGTGTGCGTGGCCTCGTGTGCTCTGTGCACCATCAGACCTAAATCCTGGTGTCCATTTGGCACTGTGAAGGAGTAGGCTGTAATTTTCAAGGTGGCTCCAGGTACAATAAAATAAAAAACATTTTCTCTTAAATATGAGCGTACACGTCATGTGTTTTTGTGACCTTATTTCGTCAGTAAGAGCAATTAATTTTGCTCTGTCCTTACGTTTTGTTTTTGTGGAATACTTCTTCCATGGCAGCACATGATTACACTGCCGAGGTGAGCTGGAGCCCTTGGCAGCTGCAGGGTCCATGCTGTGGGATGGGAGCATGGCAGGGCGGGCTGGGATTGCACAAAGCGGTGCCTTACCTGGAGCAGTGGGGTTGGCAACAGCTTAGACCAGTCAGGATTGCCTCTCAGCCTGCTCTGGGGGGAGGCTCCTGCCCTGTATTGGTGGAACTCGCGGTGTTCCCTCTCGCATGGCCCCGCGGGCTCTGCTCACGCCTTCATGTGTGGTGTGCGCGTTCGCACACCCCTCGATCCTTGTACTTCATCCGCTGCTGCTGCTGTGGCTGCTGTGGCTGCCGTGGCTGCTGTGGCGGCTGTAGCTGTGGCTGCTGCAGCATTCTCACGTCCATTTCTCTTCCCTGCCCGGTCCCTGCAGCACGATCACCACGGCGCTTTGCCCTGCCGGTTACCCACCCTTAATGACTGTTCCCTTCACGCCCCTGGCTGAATGAGTTGTCTCGCCCTCCGGCTGGGCTCGTGTCCCTCTGATCAGCTCATCAGTTACATCCTGGCAGTTGTGCAGTGCCCTTTTTGACGCTGAGCCACCGCCTTCCCTTCGCGCTCGTCGCAGCTCCCCAAGGTGGCAGCGGCATCGCTCATCACTTTGTGATGTTAAAGCATTTCTCACCATCGGGTCCCTCCAATGGTCTGCGGGAGCTCTCTGTGGCTCCCATCGGATTTAATCCCTCCCCAGAGAGCAGCAATCAATCCCAGTGTTTCTGCTGCCCTGGGCTCAGGTTGTTTGGTTTGTTGCTTAAGGATTTTTGTAGCTGAAAATGCATCTCCCAACTCTCTTCCGATTTTGTTGTGCTGTAGCCCCAAAGTATTTCTTAATGTCTGGTATTGTGCCACATAGGTGGAAATGTTCTTTGTTTGAACTCTTCAACTGCTATGAAACAGTGTGATGAAGGATGTATTTGCTGCATAGGACCAGAGCACCAAGTGCCTTCTATTACATCTGCTCCAGAGGATTTCCTGGGAAGTGTTCAGCCTCCATTTCTGTCTGTAAGGAAATCCTCTTATCTGGGCAGAGCAATAAATAGTGCTGCCTCCTCTAATAGAAATAGAAAAACACATTCTTCATGTGGCTGTTTTTAAAAATGTAGGGTTTAAAATATATTGTGTGGAATGATTCTTCTGTAATAAATCCCCATAATAGTGTGCTGTGTATACATTTAACTAGCTGCACAGAGGTAGGGGAAGGGTGTGTTAAAAGAAGGTTTACTGTGCATTTAGTAATGACAAGAACAGTAAATAATCCTACAGGTTTACAAACCTAATCCTCAGTGTCTGATTGTAGCCCTCATGTCTACTGGAATTGGTTGGAAAGACGTTAAAAGGCTGTAAAGGGAGGGCTTTAGAGGGAGTTTATTTTTAATTTTTTGGGGATCTGGCTGGATGATTGATGGTTTTAAGTAGTATGAATGTAGCTGATTCAGTACCTTGATGGAAAGCTCTGGAAATGCTTGTCCTCCTCCACTTGCTACAAAGATGTTGGGTGAGGATGGAGTAGGCTGGTCCTTGCTCTAAGCTCTTCCTGATGATCCTTTCATTTAACAACTGGATTTGGAGGGAAGGGGAGGAATGTTGTTGTTTTTAATGCCCAACTTATTTTTTGCCTGTGCCCTGCAGTAAAGTGGTTGTTTTTCTTAACAGAAGAAATCCGTGATGTCTCAGAGCTGTGCCACATGATGCTACTGCTTTTAAATAAGCTCTTAAGAGGTTGGACCAGATGTTGGCCACATCTGTGTTTTTATTTCGTCAAACATTTCATTTCGACCCTTTTATTAAAAGAGAAAATGATAATTTAGAAATTGCTTTGAAAAGTTCAGCATCTGGGAAGATCTTTCTGGTATATAAAAAAGCAATGGGTTTGCTCTCCATGCCCTGCAGTGAGCTGTGTAGCATCAAGCAGACAGATATTTGTGGCTGGTAGGGTCTTAAGTCCTGTTGGAAACGATTGCCATGGAAATTTTCATGCCAAAATGGATGTGTTTTATTTTGAATTGGCATTCTGTAATGAAACATGTATTTTTTTTACCTCAGTGAAAGCATTAAACTAGGTATTTGAAGGCACCTTCACTTCTGAAAAACCCATTTAATGAATGCCTATCGCCATGGCAGGAAAAAGGAAGATTTGCAGGCAGAGGGATATCCTGCAATTACTCCCTCTGCTGCTGTTATGGGGTCTGAGAAATGCTTATTATGTGTAACTTGCTTCTGGATTCTTCTCTGCAATTTAACAGTTGGAGAATGAGTTTTCTGTCCCTATTGCTAATTGATCCAATGAGAAAAACTGGCACCTAATTCAGTAACAAGTTATATTTAAAATGACAAGTGAAATTGTTCATGGTGCCTGAAATTGCATCATTTTCAGTCTGGCATGTTAGGGCTGTATAAGAGAACAGGCACCTACTGTACTGTGACATATTAAATTTTAAACCTCTGATCCAAAAATATAGCAGGGTATAGGAGGAGCAAGGTGTATAATGATGAAAAGCAGTGGCAGCTAGATTTCAGTGGGATACTTTTATTGTTTTTAAGATGCTTTGGCAGTTTTTACAACAATAAATATTGTGATCAATTTTATGTAAAGTTGAGCAGTAAGTTGAGCAGTGAATTGAGTATGTCCATCATCACTGCCAAGTTTTGGATTTCTAACCTATGATTTTCAGAACTTACTAGTGATTTTCAAGGTTGGCTCCCTTTTTCTTTGTCCCTAATTCCAAGCCTGTGTGGACAGTGGACAGTTTAATTTATCTAGTACAATGAATATGGAAGAAAAAGAAATCCTTTATTCATGCAGGTAAACCTTGAGAAAACAAAAGGTAGGTAACACAATGAAAGTGGAGTCCATCCCCCTTTCTGTCCTACAGCTTGGTGGGAAAAGTGCTACCCAGAATATGGAAGACCCAGTTCAAGTCCCATTTTTGTATGAACTCCTTCCAACCTAGGAGCCAGGTTATCCTGGTCTGGACTCCCCTTGCACTCTGCTGTCCAGCTGTTTTATTTTATGTGATGGAACATTCCTTGGACCCAGGTGGACCATCTCCTGGGAGGGTGTCTCAGACAGTGGACTACAGTATTTACTCCTTTCCTTGGAGAAAATTCAGCCATTTTGCTCACTGGGAGTTTCTGTCTCAGTTCCAGCAGGAGAAATGTGCAGTGCTATCTTGCAGATCCTGCACTCCTTCTGAGTCCTCTCCATGCTTTGAATGATTATCCTGTGCTAAAAGTTCTCACTCAGTTGCATTAAAAAGGCAGCAAACCACCATGATGTATTTTGTCACCTTGCTTTTCCTCCCCATCCTCAGGCCAGGGAGTGCTTGGCCATGTCCTGGGTGTGCATCTCTGCCTGGCTGGTAGCAGGGTGCTGCATGAGGAGCTGCTGGCACTGGTGCAGAAAGTTCTGCTCTTACTGTGCTATGCAGAGATCAGACCAGAAGAAAAACATATGTACTGATCAATTATGTAGTCATTATAAAATCTTCTGCACTTCTAAAGTATTTTGGGGAAAATGGGTTGTAAAGTAAATCTGGTGCCTGGGACTAATGTGCAATTAATTTCTAAATGTAACAACAGTGAGAAATGTTCTTTAAAGCCTTTTTGGTCAAATTAGCACCAGATTATCTGAATTGGTAAACTTGATATTACTTTTATGCGACAATCTCAGGAAAAAAATCAAACCATAGTGCTATGGAGGGCTGGAGCACCTCTACTATGAGGAAAGGCTGAGAAAATGGAAATTGTTGAGCCTGGAGAAGGCTTTGGGGTGACCCATCTCCAGCCTTTCAGTACCTTAATGAGCTACAAAGAGCTGGAGAGGGACCTTTTACAAGGGCATGGAGTGATAGGGCAATGGGGAATGGCTTCAGACTGATAGAAGGCTTAGATTGAGTATTAGAAAGAAATTCCTTACTGTGAGGATGGTGAGGCACTGGAATATGTTGCCTGGAGAAACTGTGGCTGCCCCATGCCTGGAAGTGTTCAAAGCCAAGTTGGATGGGGCTTTGAGCAACCTGGTCTGGTGAAAGGTGTCCCTGCCCATGGCTGAGTCTTGGAACTTGATGCTCTTTAAGGTCCCTTCCAACTCAGACCAAAGATTCTGTGCTGTTCCTTATGGCAGGACTTTGAGCATTAAAACCCATTTTGCTTGTGACTTGTGGTGGAAAGTATAAAACTTTCTGTTGGTTGTTTAAGGTGGATTTTGAAAAGACATTTGTGAGTGCTCAGTGGCCAATCCCAGGGAAGGTCTGTTGAGCTGAGCACCTTTGCACCACCTCAGGAAACTCAGACTTTACTCCTAACCAGGTGTTTTGGTTGGATTCCCAGCCCTGTGATTTCACATACTTCAGGCACTGGTTTAAACCCCTGACTTTGCCAAGCAGATCATTGTTTAATCTTCTGGGAATGCTCTTAATTCCAAGCTTTGCTTGACTTTACCATTTGGTTGCCATAAATTGCCACTGGATCTGAGAGCTGCTGCTGGCAGCAATCACCCTCTGCTGGTCCAGCCCTGTGCAGGAGCACCAGGGTGGGGGATCAATCCATTCAAGGATATTGGTTTGTGGGGAGGCATATCCCCAGTACTGGGGAATGGGAACTGTGAACATGTCAAGCTGTTCTGCACCATTTTGGTTTTAATATGTTATTGCAGATTGTTGAAACTCAATTTGTTTGTGTTTTTCTGCTAGTGAGCTGGTTAGGTCATCTCTTGTTTGATCTTTATTAGATGTAATGGAGATGACCAAGAAGATTGCTTCATTCCCCAGCATAGGTCTTTGTTAAATAATTTGTTTTCTTCTCTACCTGGACTACATTAATAGTGTATTACTACAGTTCTTTAATGTGATGTGGAAAATCAGGTTTTGCAGCTGTACATTGTGCCAGTCCCAAATTAAGCCTCAGTTCTGTGCTGTTATGCTTTTTTAATGGATGGAATATTTGAAAATTTGTTTTCAGAAGTCTTAATAACTCCCAAACTAGCAAAATTGCAGTGAAATTGTAATTACAGAAAGTCAAAAAGAAAGCCATGGTGTGACTGTCAGCAGTGGTCTGTGCTGCTTCTCTGAAAATAGAAAACATTTTCTAAATCATAATTGAGAGATAAATTACTGACCTATATGCTCTGACAGAGAAATTTTTGTTATGATGAAAGAAAAGTGGTCATCTTTTGAAATTGTTTGCCCAGCTTCCTGCTGAACATTTGTGGCTGTAAATTAAAATGGGCAAAAAAAAGGCAACTGGAAGTCTCTGGCAGATTTTTAGTACTGCTGAAGTCTGTGCTGGTTCCTGAATTTTAAATTAATCCAATGTGGTGAATTTGTGTGTGTGAAGTTCTGTATTGAAAATGCTCAGCAACACATTAAACCTCCCAGATGAAGGCAGAAGGATGCAAATCTCTGAAGGACAGTCCTGAAGCGTTACATTACTGCAGAGCTTAAGCTGCAATAGATTCTGGACAAACATAATTACAAACATAATGATTAAAATGTGTTCTTTTCTGTAGGCGAGAATACAGGAGACGGCGAGTTGGATCTGAGTGGAATCGACGACAGTGAAATAGATCGGGTAAGGTGTCCCAGGTGTCTCTTACCCTGGTTGTCTGGATCTCTGGATCTTACCTGGTTTATCCTCTCTCTGCAGCTGCCTCTTCTCTCTGATCTATAGAGAGGTTTGAGCAATTTCAGTGATCTGAAATCTAAACTAATGTTCACGCAAACCTGAATTTGGTGTTCCTTGCCCAAGTTTTATATATATAAATATAT